>QGSO01000136.1:2004917-2239530 GCA_011037825.1 Carya cathayensis | reverse complement strand
TGTACTTCACCAGGATATCTAAACATGTACAATGGAAAATCATGAGGATTTTTTTTTTTATAAGTAAATCATGAGGAACATAAAGCATCATATGTATCAATCACTCAATTCCACTGGCATGATCTATCATCCTACAACAATTATACATTGGATATATATGGGCCCCCAGCATCACCTAACCTCGTCAATCAGCCCCTCGTATGTCAATTGAGAACACATTGGAGTGACCATATCCACCTGCAGCCAAAGAATAGCCAACTTTAGACAACAACACGGATCTGACAACGTAGACATCATAAATCTACAATTCAGCAATGTAATAGCTTGAAGTGAGAAATTTATTAACAGTAACTCAGTATAAGATCTTTTTTCTACATGAGAATCAATGACTGGAGTGAGAAAATTCTTAAAAGTAACTCAGTATTTCTTTTAGTATCAAGTTTATCCTTCTATTTGATCAGTAAACAAAATCTTATTGGTCATAAAATTAGACAAAGGCCCAAGTATACGGGACATTTTTTTTTTTTGATAAGTCCAAGTATACGGGACATATACATGAGCATTGCCTATGCATGCCAGTTTAGTTATACAAGGAAGGTAGTTGATCTTTTTTTTTTTTTTTTTTTTTATAAGTGAGAAATAAATTTTATTCATACAAATGAAATAGGCATAGCCTGTGTACACAGGAAGCATACAAAAGAACACCTAAATACATTCTAGATTAAGGAAAGAAACGGTAGTTTATCTTTCTAAAAGAAGTAAAGTTGAGTTTAATCATGTTTTGGCTTACTTGTCACTTTGGGTCAGTTCTACTGGTTATACTTGCTTTATTTTAGGACGAACTATACTGGGCTAATTCTCCAAGGCCAGCAGGTTAATATGCATTATCATTATCATTTGCAACTCCCATGATGTCATTTGACATGTGTGAGAGAGAGAGAGAGGAGGAGAAGAAGCCGAACATTACCTCCCTATCTAAAAGGATGAGTGTATTTATCTCTGGCACAACCATCTGAAATATATATATAAAAAAAACAATTAGTGGAGGTGACAAAGTGCACATCACTATAAAATGTTGATTTTTAGGGCTAGTTTGCTTAAGGAGCTTCAAGTAATGCATAATTACATCAGGTGAGTTAACCGGTTCCTCAGCTTGCATGCGGTTTAGGATGTCTGCCACACGCACTGATGCTTTGCCTTTGGCCCTCACATTTGGTATCACTCCGAAAGAAAACTAATAAATGCCAAACTTTAAGATAAATACAAGAATTATAAATAAGAGTATATATAATCATATTAGTCCTTTTTATTTGAAACACCTATTATCTCTTTATAGGTCAATATTACCCTAAGGCTTCATCCTTTACATGAATCAACTAAATTATATTTGTAGAATCACACAACCTCAAGCTTGTGAATGGCTTTTGCGATATGCCAAAGCGAGCTTGTATCGCCATCAACTTGGCTTTCCTAACATTCAGAGACAAAGTATTAAAAAACAAAAAAAAAAATGACATCAAACACCCAAAGATAAATAATTAACATTAATCCACGGATATTATGCAAAGCAGTTCTTTTCATACTTTGTACGCAAGATCGAGTTCAAATGATAAGACATCCTCGTCAAGTGGAACTATGTACAGTGGGTACTCCCCTATAGTCATCAACTGATGAACCTTTTCATCCTCAAGGACCTGCATAACAAAAAAGATACTTATACTAAATGCATGGGTATTAATCTCATTAAAGTTGTGTTAGGTTGTGCAAACAGATAAACCACCAACAAATGTTTACCTTCTCACACACAACTGCACGGCGAGGGACAAAATAAACATGGTATTCCCTTTGGAGCCCTTTTGATATATCGTTATGAACATTTGAACATATGAATTTCATCAAATCAATCTTAGAACGGACAAGGAAAACCACTTTGGTGCAGTCAGATTGAATTGGCTCCGCTGAAAGATGCCGCAATTCTACTCCATGTTCCTGTTTTCAATTAGCAGAAATCTCTCAAAATAGCAGCTAATCACAACACTTTAACAACTTATTTTTGTTGTGTGTGTGTGTTTTGGGGGGGGGGGGGGGGGGGGGGGGGGGTTGTGGAGAGAGCTCATTCATTGAGCTCTGCTTGTGAGTAGGGTTGAAGAGGAATGCCTTCAGAAGTGACGTCTGGATGATCGATGAGAGAGAGCCTCCAAGCTTTGGATCGATTATCAAGCACTTTTTCCCTCGAATCTGTAAATCTCAGCGAAAGAAAAGATATAATTGCAAATCAATATTTAAGATCATTCACCAAATTCAAACCCTATAACTTTCCAAATGAAATAGGGAAAAAATAAATAAATATAGATTCCAAATCTGATATATATCAACGGTTGAGGACCGGTAATACATAAATTCCACTGAACCGAAAGCTGCCGCGGCTTCCCATGGCTATTTTATTTTCCTGGGTTTGCTCTGTAAACAAACATAGAAATCATAAAGCGAGTAGACTCACATTCTTGAGGATATTTATGAGCTCCTTCTGGGACTGTTCCCTGGATATGATCCCAAAAAAAAAAAAAAAAAATCAACCGATGACTAGATTTTACCAAAAAAAAAAACGATGCGTGAAATCAAATAAGAAAAATAGGTATTGTATACCTGAGGGACGTGAGATTGAGAGAAGCATTGTCTAGGTTCGGAATCTGAGCCATTGGAGCGAAATTTCCCCCTGTACGAGCTGAGAACTCGCTTTTCTGCTCGTGGAGCCAGGAAGGGGAAGGTATCTCGAAGTTGAAACCTTAGAATGGGCCTGGATACTGTTTCTTGTGCTTTGAGAACATGGTCTGAGGTTGGAATGCTGGAAAGGGATTACTAGGTTGTTATTGGGCCTTTTTACTGACTACAGATGGGTGGGCTTGGGCTACAACGCTAACCCAAATACTCCAGGGTAACGAAATTTATTATTATTAGAGTATTTTCAAGTAACATTTTTTGTGTTTATTTATTTATTATTTTTAATATTTAAAAAAAAGTATTTTTTAAAAAATTTTATTAAAAACTATTTATTATGTTATTAAATAAACCCTCAGAGTTCATTGAAAAGACCAATCTTTTTGCCTTTTATGAGCGTTTAAATAATAGAAAGTTTAACAGCTCGTTTGGATACTATAAATGTTTTATTTAATCTTATTATTATAATTTTTAAATTCTCATATAAAATATAATAAAAATTTTAATTTTTTTTTTAAATTTTAAAGTAATAATAATATTAAAAAATGATATTTTTATAATAATTTATTTAATTTTTAATTTTCATATCAATTTATCTCATTTTAACTCATTATTCAAATTGCACTTAAATATTTCAATTCAAAAAGTATACTTTAAAAAAAAAGGAATATAATACGTCCAAGTGGATGACAAACTTTAACATTTTAAGGCTACGTTTGGTTACCAAATTTATCTCAACTCATTTCATCTAATCACTACAACTTTTTTAACTTTTAACACAGAATATAATAAATAAATCAACTTTTTTAAATTTTAAAATAATAATAATAATATTAAAAAATAATATTTTATTTAACTTTTAATTTTTATTTCCACTTACTCAACCATTCAAACCGGCAAAATCTTGAACTTTTGAGAGTTCATTTTAAGTTTTATCAAAAGTAATAATATTTGAACCTGTTTGATTGATTCACAGATTTCACGGCATAAAGTTTGTAGCTAGGAACGTCACGTTGACAGCATCGTATTTAAATATTTGAGCGGTGAGTGACGTGAGTCACGAGCGGAGCCATGCAGCTAAGCTTTTATTCAGCCGTTGGGATGTGGGTGGTGGATCCACATGCACAACCTTCAACTTGTATCTCGCAAGGGAGTGAAATTACCCAAAAGTCATGGTAATCCAACTCTTCTAAAGTAGCTTGTAATGTTTAAGTGAAAATTATAGAGCATGTGTTGCTTCTCTGGCGTCTTTACGACGCTAATCTAATTGAATGTTATAGATCATGATTATTCTAAGATTATGTTTTGGTTATTAAATCAAACTCAATTCATTTCAAATCAATCATTGATATTAGAATCTACTATTTTTTTAACTTTTCATTAAAAAAAGTTAAAATCATATCAACCTACTTCATACATTTCAATCTTAAAAGTTAAACTTATCTCAATCTAAAAAAGTTAAATACATTTCAATGAAAGTCACAAAATATTATTATTCATAATTCATCTGAACTCACTCAACATTTAAACGTAGCCTAAATCTTAATATTTCTACGGAGGAAATCAATATCTACTCGTTATGAATTTAGATCATGTTTTGTCTACAACCATTATTAATAAAATGTGTCTGGGATTCTATTTTATAATCATGTTATTGGGTCTTTTCTCAACTTTCTTTGTTTTCTTTGTGGGTGTTCAGAATCGAAAAACAAAAACTAAAAACCTACAATAACAGAAAATAAATATAAAAAATAGTGTTACAGGTAGGTGTAATTTTATATTTTATATTATATATATTGAAATGAAACTTCCATTCATTGAAATTCAATCAATACAGAGCTTATCAGAAAAAATAATAGGAAGAACCTCAACCGGTCCATCCTTCATCCATACATGTTCAGATTCTAGAGACAAGCCTAATTTAGCCACCACGTGAGCTGCTTTGTTGCCATTTCTGTTATAGAAAGACACAATCCATCTTGGATGTTTTGACAAACACAACTTAATATCTTCAATTATCTACCCGGCCCAACCCGGATAAATCTATAGTTATACCATTCATAGCATCCACAATTATCTTTACATCTTCTTCAAACTGCACCTGCCTCAATCCCAATTCATCACACAGTTTTACAGCTCTCAACAATGCAAATCCCTCAGCTACAGTAGCAAAATGTACAAAAGCCTTATGAGCTACTAAAGCAGTCACCAAATCACCCCTACCATCTCTTACTACTATACCTATTCCCATCCTTGAACCCTCTTTATCGAAAGCTGCATCCACATTGACCATATAAGAATTTTCAACTGGTGGTCTCAACATCTGCAATTCAGTCTCATTCTGCAACCTACATTGAGTTTCACAACCTGTGAGCTGAATTTGCTTGTAAGCCTCGACATCGTTTGTAGCCAGTTGACACACAATAGTAGGAGCTTTAAATTTTTCATTAAAGACCACCTCATTTCTTCTCCTCCACAACCAATAAAAAACAGTAGCTACATGATCCGGTTTATCATCATCCTATCTAGAGATAAGATCAGACCACAATGAAACAAAATCACCGTAACTCCTTTTCCACTTCTTAACCACACTGCACAACACCCCCCCACACATCAGCTGCAACAGGACACTCCCACAAAGCATGTATAACAATTTCCTCTTCCTGAAAACAGATTGGACATAGAGAGCTCTCCACTAAGCATCTCTTATATGGTTTACCTTTAGTAGGCAATATATCATTAAGAGCTTTTCGAACTAGTTGTTTAACCCAGCCTACAGTAGATAAACACTTCTCCATATCTTATCATTGTAGCCTTTACCAGATGATTCCCCCTTCATTGGATATTATATATATTATATATAATGTATATTGGATATACATCTCGTTTTATCAATTTTTCATTTTTTAACTTGAATTTTTAATTTTTTTATTTATTTTGATAGTCAGTGCATGTGTGTAAAAAGGAAATTTTATTCACCATATTACTCTTTTATTTTCATTTCACTATATAAAATATGTTATATTTATTATTATTAAATGATCATTTATTATCTAATAATGATAAAAAAAATAATTTAATAATGATCAATGTATCATATCTTATATAATAAAATTAAAATAAAAATGAGTGTCTGGTGTATATTATTAATCATGTAAAAAACCTTTGATTGTACAAGTAAAAAGTATTTTCTATAAATAAAAAGGGTAATCTACACACCATAATTTTATTTTAATTTCATCTTATTATATAAAATATAACATATTTATTACTATTAAATAATTTTTTATTTTTTTAAAAATAAACATAAAAATTAATGGACAATACTCCACCATTAAAAATGAGAGAGTAACGACGTATATAATTGTTTAAAAAATAAAATGCTTCCGACAAAACAGGATTGATCTAGTCATTTTAATTTTTCATACTGTCGCAACGCAACGTTGCCACCGCAGCGGCATTTTGGCAGGGAGCAACGAGAAGATTCTATAAACCGACTCCCAAGGCAATCTCTCTGTGACCGAATCTATACCCCATCCCCGTCGTCGTCGTCCCTGTACCAAAACACACCAAATGACCGCCACCACTCGATTGAGCCGCCGCCTTGGTGCAGCGGCAATTGCCGCGGCATCCGGAGGAGCATTTTTCCTCTATCAGCCTACTTTATCCACCAACGACGCTGGCTCCCAGCTCGCGGCTCTACGGCAGAAGATCACCGACCCGAACGCTCTTGTTCCGGCCAGAGCGGTCCAGGAGTCGGCCCTGATTGGCGCCAGCGCGGCCAACCCACACGACGTTCTCGTGATCGGCGGAGGAGCCACCGGATGTGGCGTCGCTCTTGATGCCGTCACCAGAGGCCTCCGAGTGGGACTCGTCGAACGAGAGGATTTCTCTTCTGGCACGTCTTCGAGGTCCACAAAGCTCATTCATGGAGGTATGTGCGTGTATATTTATATTTTATATTTACGTTTGTGTCAACATGTGCATGTATACCGGCTTATCTATCTATAGATGTGTTACTAATTTGGGAGTGTTTGGCTTGTTCTCCGTTTAGGATCTGGGTTCCTTTTGGTATTTGCGATGATAGTTACTGGAGAAGTTGAAGCGATAAGTTTTACTCAGTTTGTGAATTGTTTTCAGCGTTAAATATGGATTTCCTTGTTTTAAGTTCTTTACGTGATTGGAAGATTATTTCCTTTGCAACTATTTTTTAGTGTTGGAAGAAACATTAGGTAGTCTGGTAACTGGTTGACCGTATAATTTAATGCAATGGTCGTGGCGTCTTGAGTTCGGCATATGCATGATTACCATTCCCGAAAAAAGTGGGTTTCTTCTTGCACTTGCCCTCCTTCTTCTTGTTCTTTTAAAATTAATTAAATTGTTATTTTCTGAGTGCTTTATCGTTATCGATAAATTTAGAAGCCAGGGTGTTTGGTTGTATTAAAAAATGAAAAATTATTCTCATCGCTTTCTATTTACCACTCCACCCCTATGGAAAACACCCATATATAGGACTGTTCATCCGGGTTCTGACTCGAAAATTCGAGTTGATCCAAACCGGAACTCAGATTTTAAATCTGGACCAGGTTATCCCGGATCAAAAACAGGCCGAAATCCGGGTTTTAAAAAACCCAAATTCCGAGTTTCGGGTTGAACCCGGGTCTTCTTCTTCTTCTTCTTCTTCTTTTTTTTTTTCCCGGCCCTTATATCCAATTTTTATTTTTTATAAAATACAAAAAAAAAATATGGGCCACAACATGGGCCAGATTGGCCCTGCCCCCTACATTGGTGCCCTCGATCAGATGCCGAGGGACAGATTGACCCCATGGCCATTCGCCCCACCCGGCCCGCCCACTCTCATTGAAACACAACCGAATGGAGTAAACCGAGTGCAAAGTGAGATTCTCGTCCAACTGGGTGTGCAGATGGAGTAAACCGAGTGCAAAGTGCAAGTACGGCTAGGGTTTCGTCTGTTGAGAGAGAGAGAGAGAGAGAGAGAGAGAGGGAGGAGACGGGAGATGAGAGTCTGAGGCAGATGAGAGACGACGAGCTAGGGTTTTTTTTTCATGTCAACCATATGTCTTCCATAACATCATCAAATGCACAATATATTTAAAAAAGACAGCACCCACAGATAAATCACATCATTTTCAGGTTAATCAACCAACTGGGCAAAATTTCATCAGTATCTGGGTCTTCAATAACATGGAAATTCATCCAACAAAATAAAAAGGAGAGGAAAAAATAAGCAAAACTTTAACCTAAAGGGCTCCTCAGCATTCTTCACTTCTCCGACGAGTTGGATCCCCTCTTCTTGCCGAATCCAATAACTGCGGTGACAAATCGGCGATTGTATTGCATGCATTTGTGGCCTCTCGCTTTATCGGCCCGAGCCAGAGATCCGTGTACTTACCCATAGTTGATTGCTAGAGAGGTGCTTCAGCTGTTTAAAGTTAGGGTTTATATTTTCAGTCGAATCAGTCCCTTAAATACAAACCCGGTTAACCGGGTTTTGAATATGAAATCCGGATTTTATACCGGGTCTGGACCGGATAAATCCGATTTTCATAATCTGGATTTCGGCCCTGATTAAACCTTGAACCGAATTCGGTAAAAAACCAGATTCCGAACCAAAAAAGGATGAACAGTCTTACCCATATACCCCTATGAAAAAAGCGTCCCTACGTTATGAAAAAGTTGTAAGTGCCTGGTGTGAAAGTGAACAGTGATTGATGAATAGTAAATCCTTTAACAAATCTGATCGTTTACCTAGGAGTGTGGTGGTTGTCAACCGCGGAGCCAATAATTTATTCTATAGGTCAAACAAAATTAGAATAATATATATATAATATTTTTTATTTTATTTTTATATATTTTTTTATGATATATAATAATTTAATAGAAATATTTATAATAAAAATAAAATATATTGAATACAATTTATGTATTAAAAAAGTATTTGATATGTCAAAAACAATATATTATCAAAATAATATAAAAACATTTATATAAATATATTAAACAAAAGAAATATAAACTGTCTAAAATTATAACTTGTACTTTTTTAAACAAATAAAATCATTAAGTATTGAATCTAAATCAAAATTATTAGCTATTTTTATTTCAAAATTCAATATAGACAATGAAAATAGGTTAGAAATACTACTAGTTATAGTTAAAAAAAAATTAATTTAATTTATAATAAAAATATGTATTTTATTTTATATGAGATACGTTTTATTTTATTTTTTTTTTATATCAGATTAAATTTTATGAAGAGGTCAAAATAATTTTTAGAGTAGTGGGTAATATATGATAAATTAATATTATTTTATTAAATAAAAAAATTAACATATGTATTTTTTTTCTTTCAAATTTCTGGAGGGCCATGGCCCCCTCCTGCCCCAACGTGGCTCCGCCACTGGGGGTTATGTTTGCTTTAACGGGTAGTTATCGTGAGGGAAATAATTTTACTAATTTCTTCGATGACTAATTTATTTTCGCCGGGGCCAACGAAATAAATATTTTATCGTAGATAGTTGTGGGATGTTGATGGTGTCATGGAGCACTTTGCTTGCAATTTTGTCTCATATAGTTGTATTTTAGCTTTTGAGCTAACCGTTGATTTGTATTCCTTTACACTAAATTTCAGGAGTTCGTTACTTGGAGAAAGCTGTCTTTAATCTCGACTATGGGCAACTGAAGCTGGTATTCCATGCGCTTGAGGAGCGTAAACAGATTATTGAGAATGCACCACACCTATGCCATGCTTTGCCATGCATGACGCCATGCTTTGACTGGTTTGAGGTAGTATACTACTGGATGGGCTTGAAAATGTACGATTTGGTCGCAGGGCCACGCCTATTACATTTGTCCAGATATTATTCTGCGCAAGAGTCCAGTGAGCTCTTCCCCACACTTGCAAGGAAGGGCAAAGATAGAAACCTGAAGGGGACAGTGGTTTATTACGATGGCCAGATGAATGACTCACGACTTAATGTTGGATTGGCATGCACTGCTGCATTAGCTGGTGCGGCGGTGCTTAACCATGCAGAAGTAATATCATTTTTGAAGGATGAAGTTGGTGAGCGGATAATTGGGGCACGAATTCGAAACAATTTATCAGGTACAGAAAGAAATTTATTTAAGCAAGTGTCAGCTTTGGCAACATAACTACCCCCTACCAACCCCCACGAAAAAAAAAAAAAAAAGGACGTTTCTTTGAGGGGAAGCTGAAAACGATTTCAGCTGTGAGTTCATAATTCTCTCTCGTTTGCTATGTTTTATTGTTTTCTTCTACCAAAGCCATTGTTTTTCATTTTGTGTTCCCATCTTCCTCTTTTCCATGCACTGACAAATGCAAGTGCGTGTGCTCTGACCCATGCGCGCACACACACATTGGTTTTAACTCATACCAAGCTTCTTGTAGCTAGAGGGTCACTAAATTTTGTTAATTACATGATCTTTACTGCTCTTCGAAGTGTACCAGGCAAAGAGTTCGATTCATATGCAAAAGTAATTGTCAATGCGGCTGGGCCATTTTGTGATTCCTTGCGGAAAATGGCCAATAAAGATGTGCGACCTATGATCTGTCCTAGCAGTGGTGTACATGTCGTTCTACCCGATTACTATTCACCTGAAGGAATGGGTTTGATTGTTCCTAAAACTAAGGATGGACGTGTTATTTTCATGTTACCATGGTTGGGACGAACAATTGCTGGAACCACAGATTCCAACACTCCCATCACTTTGCTGCCAGAACCACATGAGGATGAAATTCAATTTATACTGGATGCAATCAGTGATTACCTTAATGTTAAGGTATGTTTGTATTTTCAGCGTCAGCTTCTTTTGTGTCTATATCCTGAACTTCTTTCGTTTAGCATAGAAGTTTGTTAATCTTTTTTATTTTTTTTTCTCTCTTGTAAATTTCATTGTTTTTTTCAACAGCCTCCATCCATATTACTAAAATTTCATGTGTAACTTAGTCGGCATTGTTCTGTTAGGTTGTGCTCCTAATAAGATTTTTTTAAGCTAATGGGCTCATGGTGGTTTGGGTATATTGCTGACACGATCATACTGACAAGCTAGCTGTATTATTATTTTTGGCATGTTAATAGATATCTGAAATTTCAGAGATTGAGGTCTCATTTGGACATTTAGAATATCTCAAAATATCTATAGATAGTAGTAAAATAGTTTGTGAATAGTTGTGAAATAGTTTGAGTTAAGATTTTTATTGGGTTTTGGGAAAAGAAAGAGAAAAAATTGAATAAAAATATTATAAAGTGAAAAAATTGTTTGAATATAATTCTTTAATATTATTTTTGTTTTAAAATTTGAAAAAATTGTATTATTTTTTTTATTTTGTTTTTAAGTTTGTAAAAGTTGTAATGATTATATGAAAAAGTTGAAAATTTGAAATTAAAAAGTGTTTTATATTTGAATGAGATTTGATCCAAGAATACCAGAGAATACCTTGTTACACAAGCAAGGTCTGAGAGTTATTGCCAGTTTGTTGTTCTACTCCTTCTCTGTAAGGACTCTGTCTAGCAAGGTCCATCCCTGTCAATGTTTCGGGAAATCTACAAGAGTTTTAAGGCATTAGTGAATCCATCTGGATGTCCTTCCCTTTCTTATTGTTCGTGGTGATGAAACTAATGCTTTGGAAGTGCAGGTAAGGCGAATAGATGTTCTTTCTGCATGGAGTGGTATACGCCCCTTGGCAATGGATCCATCTGCAAAGAACACAGAGAGTATCTCCAGAGATCATGTTGTTTGTGAAGATTTTCCTGGTTTGGTCACAATTACGGGTGGAAAGTGGACTACTTACCGTAGGTAAGATTGTTATGATTATGCTGAAATTCCTTCTTTAAATTTGTTGGAGGGTGTCAGCCAATAAAGTGGTTCCTCTTGGATGTTTTTTCAACTCTGTTTATAAAATCATTAAGGTTGCAGCATGTAATTGTCAGTGTGCTATGGTTAGTCTTTTCAAAATTATTATAGCGAACTTAATTTTGAAGTGAATCAAAGTGATCTAGGCCTTTGAATCAATGCCTGTGAGTCGTCTACCACCTTCTTTGCATATCGTGCTTACTATAAATACTCTCAGCATGGCAGAAGATGCAGTTAATGCAGCCATAAAATCTGGAAAGCTGAGCCCGACCAGTAATTGTCTAACTCACAACCTGCGGCTTATTGGTGGAGATGGATGGGATCCTGCATCATTTACAGTTATTGCCCAACAGTACGTACGCATGAAGAAGACTCACAGTGGCAAAGTTGTTCCTGGTGCAATGGACACTGCTGCAGCAAAGCATCTGACTCATGCATATGGAGCTTTGGCTGAACGAGTGGCTGCCATAGCTCAGGTTAGTTTGTTCTGCTATAATCTTCATCCTGTTGCTTTTACACTGGGGAGGTTTCTTTCTATCCTCAATTTATAAGCGTTTCAAAGGGGATTAAGATTTGTATTAGCTATCAGCAGCGTTTCAAAGAGGTTTCTTTCTTCCTGCAGTATACTATTTATGCTCAAGTGCATTTAAAAGTAAAGAAAAGAGTGTTTAATGGGATGTAGTACTGCTCTTAATGACCTTCAAGAGCTGATTTTTCCCTCAGGCTCAGTTTGATTTTGTAGCATAGTGTTGCCCAAATTTAGATAAAGTAATGTGATTCTGAAAACTTTGTTGTTCACACTGTTTTGTCAAGAATTTTTATGGGTTAATTACACTTTACCCCCTCAAACTTTCACTTAATTCACAATATGCACCCAAACTAATGATTGTATCAAAATGGACCCGCTTACTTTCAAAACTTCCCAATCCGCCCCTTCCATCTACCATCAGCGTTAAATCAGATGAAAATTGAGCACATGCTGCTCACATGCAGCTTCTTCACCTGAAAAGACAAAAATACTCCCAAAGAAAAATTTCACTTATATTCTTATTTATGGAACATGAGTTATTATTCCTCTTCATTACTAAACATAGTACAGACAATTTTAGTTGTGTGGTGGACGTTTCTTTGACTCTAATTCATGTATGTTGTGGTGGTTAACTTTTGTAGTGATTTTTCTCCTTTTGGTCTTTAGAATGAAAGCTTGGGGAAGCGGCTTGCCCATGGATATCCTTTTCTCGAGGCTGAGGTTGCGTACTGTGCTCGGAATGAATATTGTGAATCTGCCGTTGATTTTATTGCTAGGAGATCCCAACTTGCTTTCCTTGACACTGATGCAGCAGGCCGAGCATTGCCGCGCATAATTGAGATATTGGCTACCGAGCACAAGTGGGACAAGTCGAGGCAGAAGCGTGAGTTTCAGAAGGGTACTGAATTTTTGGGAACTTTCAAGGCGGCAAAGAATGCTCAATTCCATGATGGAAAACATATATAGTAAGTCCTAATGCTATTAAATCCAGTTCTTTATTTATTTCGTTCATACTTTTTGAAGTGTTCTGTAATTATTTGATATTCTTTAGGGTGATTCAGGATCAATTTACTCAAATGAGCTGGATTTTTAAGGAGCTCACTTGCTGCACTTCAAATTGTTGACCATAGATTTTCGAATTTCATTTTTTATTCGAGAAGGTTTGAATGACTGTCCGACCTTCTCGGCTGCCCTTCCCCTCCTACACACATCAGATGGGTATGCCAATGCCAGTGTCTAAGCTTACACATAATTGCAAAGGAAGTTAAATATCTGGAGCTTATCTGCGACATAGTTTACTAAAATAATGTTATTTCATCTCAAAATTAGTCGATTCCATAAGCTTTGAATGTGCAAGACTTTTTAAGTTTAAGTTGCTAACGGGTCGCTTTTTTAAGTAATCCGTTAATCAGAATTCATTAAGGCGCAATTTGGATAGTATAATGAGATAAGATAGTTTTATATAAAAGTTGAAAGTCGAATAAATTTTTGTTAAAATATTATTTTTTTAATATTATTATTATTTTGTGATTTAAAAATGTTGAATTGTTTATTGTATTTTGTGTAAAAATTTAAAAAAATTATAATGATGAGATGAGATGAAACACTTTCACTATTTAAATGAGACTTAAATGACTCTTCCTTGTTTGTTTTGTCTCTCCAACCAGTGCGAAACTTTACTCCAACCTCTGCGAAACTTTACTCCAACCTCTTTATGAAATCCCGCCTAATCCCTCCACCTAAAGGGAGGGAGGAG
This sequence comes from Carya cathayensis, assembly GCA_011037825.1. NCBI lineage: Eukaryota > Viridiplantae > Streptophyta > Magnoliopsida > Fagales > Juglandaceae > Carya > Carya cathayensis. The sequence continues at coordinate 2,225,632 of QGSO01000136.1, read as the reverse complement.
CAAGGTTTCTCATCCTACTCGATTACACATTAGCTTTTTCTAGTTAGTTTTCCATTTTCTATTTGTTTTTGTTTTCCTCTTATCTCAACTAGATTGGGAATGTTTGGTCCATTGGGCTTTTGGCCATGGTACTGCCACACATGCCCCACCACTATTCTCGCCAGTCACCGGTATTCCAAATCTAGGTGGAAAAGCCGCCAGACGATCGGCGCTTAGTTTGCCACCCTTCATGCACTATTTTAACATGCTGACATGTTTTCCAACCTCCAACTACTACGCACATCGCATTGTTGGACTTTTTACCTCTTGATTTATCAGATCTTTGTTAGATTGCTACCCCCTCATTCGTCTGTGCATAAAGCCTATGTGTTGGCATCCAAACGTTCTTCCAATGAGTCATTATTAATCTGGACTGTTCATTCATATCTTTCTTTTTCTTTTTCTTTTTCATTCTTTTTTTTATGTCGGGAACCTCTTCAAGGTAGGGCCCTTTGGACCCACCCCTACAGAGTAAACCAGTCCCGTGCACCGCGCTCTCTGAAATTTCCCTACACGAAACTGGTTAAATTGTTGGCTTTTCACCAGGGAGTGTAGCCCCAAATAATTGTTTGCACCTATGAGGTGTTGAACCTTGGACCTTGAAGGGATTAAGACCCCAAGACCAAAGCTTTCACCATTTGAGTCAACTCATTGAGGTTAACTGTTCATTCCTATCTATCAAACTATGTTTAAGTTTTTCCTAATCAAGTATTGAGAGGAAAAAAAATATGTCAACAACTCCAAAATAGATTATTCCAATTTTCTTTTCACATATTTTTAGACAAGTAGCCATGACAATTACGGAGCGCAATGAGTGGGAAATGGTATACATCATTGTTTCATGTCAGATATAACAGTTGGTGGTTGGTTGTCATTCATTTTAATAACCTTTCTTTTTTATGATGAGGAATCTTGGAGATCATGGAAACGACATAAGACTTTTATCTGGTGAAATTCGTGATCCATGTAACCCGTCCCATCATACAAATCTAGTAAATCATTGGCTTTTACTCATTAGATGTGGTCCCTAAAAATTGTTTGAACCCAAGTGTTAAAATCTTAAACCTAGAATGGAGCATACTTGGAAGTATCAAAACCCTAACCACTTGAACCCCCTTAGGAGATTTTAAAATATAATCTTTTTGTGGTAAACAATCCTATTTCTTTTCCTTTGCCTCATTTTCCACCACCAGAGAGTATTTAAAATCTATCAAGATTTTTGGGAAAACAATCTTTATCATTGAGATCGAACATAAACGTTTAGTGGTAAATTGCGCTAATGCTGAGCTCTTGTTTATTAGGGGCTAATGTTTATTTCATTCCCATTACAGTCTTTTAATATTTTTTTTTCTCCTTATGATTGCATATCAATACAAGAATGATTACAAGAGTGGGTAGGGTTGTACAAAAATCTGACTTTCTAACTCTGCATCGCCAGAGTTGGAGGCAAAGTTTTTTTTTTTTGGGATCGACTACGACCTCTGATTCTAACATTATTAGTTTATAAAAATAAAATATATAGTATCTTTGCAATTATTTTATATTATGCTCATATAAATATATAGTATGGTCTTATTAGTAGTCTATAACTTATATTCAATACTATTTGAGCACTTGTAATTGTTAATAATTGTATCTTTGAGAATATAATATGTACTAGCACCTGTATTTAATACAACAAGTTTTAATGATTATATTTATGGTATAACACATGTATTAGTACATTGTATATATACATGTACCATATACAGTGTACTAATACATGTCTCAGGGTGGTTGACAACTAGTCGTTATTTGTTAATAGTATGTTATCAACCTATTAAAACGACTGCACACTTTCTAGTCTTGCATTCTCTTTCGTCACTCAACCAAGTTATAGACATACAAAAACAAAAACGAAAAAAATGAACCACATATATTTCTAGTTCCAGCCCCTCTAAATAATAATTCATTTGTAATTCATAATTCGTTTGTTCAGAGTTGTTTTTGAAGATTTTCTTCTACAACTACATCCAGCTCCCCTAAATAAAAGCCTCTGCTCTGTCAATGTCTTTTAGAGAAAAAAATGTGGTGGTTATTCAAGACAACAGTAACTACCAACTTCTTAGTAGAAAGACAAGAAGAATGAAAGGAAAAATAAATTACCTCATGGTAATTGTTCGTAGTCTTTGATGAACAATCATCCATTTCTATTGCAGGATTGAGGAACATGATCAAAGGGAAACACTATAGTACAAAAGGGAGCAAAAATGGAGCACTAGACCATCAAGTTGCATCCTCGTCTTGAGAGTAAAATCATAATCAAATATATATGTCATGGAAACGTGATTACTTATAAGATAGCTGATTGCAAGCTTATTACAATCCTTACTAAATTTGCAACTAAAAGTGGACCAGAGGAAACAATGGTTTGTCAGATTTGGCTGAATGACCCCTTTAAGGTGCTTTATTCTCATTATATAAAAAAATAGTTCCAGAAATAATTACCAAAATAAGATTGAGAATTCAAATTTGAATATCAACAAACTACATCTTTATCTCTATCTAATATCAACAAATTGCATATTTATCTCTATCTAAACTAGCATGATTTTATCCTATCTAAATATTTACAAGTTTAATTTAATACAAGATAAGATTAGAAGATAAATCATAATCTATTTGAATTTCAGTTCTGCTGCATCCCAATAAAGTAGGAGATTAGCAGCCATGTAACCCTAGCCGCAACTTAATAGAGAAAACTCTAGTTTTTCTTTGATACCCTCCCTCAAATTGATGCTAGGGAGTTGACTAGTAGCAATTTGCTAATTAAGTATTGATGTTGTTGTCAAGTTAGAGCTTTGGTGAAGATATCACCTACTTGGTGTTCAATGGACGTATTAGGGAGAATGATAGCTTCAGACTCATAGGCATCTCGGATATAGTAACAATTAACCTTGATATGCTTCGTATATTTATGAAAAACTGGGTTAGCTATAATTTGAATGACACTTGTATTATCACCATGAGGAGGCGTGGGATGTGCTTGTGCAAAGCCAAATTATGAAAGAATACCACACAACCACATAATTTTCAAACATGCAGCAGACATTGCCCGATATTCAACCTCTGTAGATGACTTAGATACATAACCTTGCTTCTTACACTTCCAAGAGATAAGAGAATCCCCAAGGAAGACACACCATCCAGTAGTAGAACGTTGAGAGTCTGGACATTCATCTCAATTTGCATCAGTGTAGGCAACTAATTGAAGAGAAGAACCCTTAGGAAAAAATAGTCCACGATTAGGAGTCCAAAGATAGCGAATAATCCAACGAACAGATACAAAATGAAAATGTTGAGGAGAATCCATGAACTTACTAACAATGTGGATAGTATAGGAAATATCAGGGGGCGTGATGGTGAGATTAATCAAGCTGCCAACCAACTTACGATATAAGGTAGGATCCGGGAGAAGTTCGCTTTCGTCTTTCCCATATTTAACATTCACCTCTAGAGCTGTATCAACTGGAGTAGTAACTTCCAATCTCCTCAACTGAATTAGATCTTGAATATACTTGTGTTGATTGAGAAATAAACCATGTGGCTGAGACCTAACTTCCAACCCTAGAAAGTAGGTAAGATCCCCAAGATCCTTCATATGAAACATATTATGAAGATGTTGCTGAAGTTTTTGAATCAAAAGTTCATCCGAACCAGAGATGATAATATCATCTACATATACCAATAAAAATACTACTCCAGCATCGCCCTTGTGCAAAAATAAGGAAGCATTGTACTTACTTTGCTTAAAAAAAACCCCAACAAAGTATTGCAACATTTTTCAAACCAAGCTCGAGAAGCTTATTTAAGACCATACAAAGACCTCTTCAATTTACAAACAGCTGTAGGGGAGGAAATAGGCATAACAAATGGAAGTTTCATGTAGATATCTTCCTTTAGATCGCCATGCAAGAAAGCAGTCTTGACATCCATCTGACGCAATTGCTAAAATTTAGAAGCGGTAAGGACAAGTAACAAGCGAACAGTAGTCATTTTGGCAATCGGAGTAAAAGTCTCATCATAATCTATGTCTACTCCTGGTGATTCCCCAAAGCAACCAATCTAGCTTTGTATCGTTCCAATGAGCTATCGGAACGAAGTTTTACAGAGTATACCCATTTACTACCAATTGGTTTAATAGAATAAAGACATTGTATTACATCCCAAGTCTGATTAGCCGCAAAACTAAAATGAATTTTTTAAATGCAAAACAATAACTATTGTTAAAAAATAAAACTTTTAAAATTTAAATTTTATAAATAATGTCTTGTAATTGAACTAATACAGATTATGTGTTTTACCAACCGATTTGAAATAAGATAACTCGCTAAAAAAATTCATTCAAACAATTCAACCGTACCATCCATTAGATTTTAAAATTGCATTAATATAATTAAAATCTTAAATATAATTACAGACCACCCTATGTACAAATGTATTTTAAAATAATTAATGACATGCTAAATATTATAGTATCCATATTATTATTTTAAATAGATAAAAATTGTAATAGGCTGTATCTATACTATTTTCCTAACGGGATCTCAAATAGCTTGAATTGTGTAATACTACTTTTTGGGTAATTCATCTATCTTTTAGATAATCACACTAACAAATTAAATTGTTTTCTACCACTCTTGCAAAAATTATTGACAGTATCTAATTAAATATATTCTTCATAAATTCACGTATTTTTAATATTCACTTCTTATACCAGAAAGTTATTATCAAATCTTGAGAATTGATAATATTAAAATTCTCAACTTAAATAAAAAAAAAAAAATTCTTCGTTATTATCGTTCATCTATTTTTGAATTATAAAAGAACAAAATCTATAAACATGTATAAATCTAAACTTATAACTTCAGATTTTATAAATTGGTCGGAGTCTTATTCTTTAATTATTCACACATATCACGGAGGTAAGATTTTGGATAAGAATTTTGAGAGACTAAATACTCACAACAATATTTGTTACTTACCAATGGGTAGTGATAGGGTTACTACCTTCCTTAATCATTATTCCTTAATCACTTAGAAAAAATTAAAAAATATATAACTTTACTAATACTTGCTTTCTTAATCATTAAGTAAAATAAAAAATTTAAAAAAAATCAAATACAAAAAAATTAATAAATGAGTAATAGTAAGATAATAACCCTATCATTATTCTTTACGAATATCCAAAATTAAAAACCTCGGAAAATTTAGTATTTTCAGGCCCATCAAACCGAAAAATAAACTAACTTCTTCTGGACAAGTGAAATAGAAATAATAATATTAAAAAATTTGAAATACATACAAGCAAGAAATATAAATATATCAGATTAGCGATAAGCTTTGTATTAGTTGTGTGGGTCAGATCAAGCATCGGACAATATAAGCGGTTAGCATAGCAAGTAAAAGAGTACCTTTAGGCATGGAAGAATCCGAAATCACAGCACGCATTGAAGGCCATTTTCAGTGTAAATGAATAGTTAGCTCCTATGCTTTGAGTGATCAGAGTACTTAAAGAATCACAACAAAGACCAAAAAACTCTTAAGAACTATCTAGCGCATGAGAAGAAAACGAGGACTATATCTTCAATCAACAGCTAAAAGTTGAATTGTGAGAAGAAAATCATGCCAGAGGAAAATATTTGGTTTGGATGATCCGAAGTAATTGGAAGCAAAAAGACCAAAAAGCCACCGTCCAATGTCGCTATTCAACGGGAAATACGAGCTTTATCATCATTTAGTAACCAATAATATAAACTCTAATTACAAATCACCCGGCAATATGCAAAATTCGCTTGAGGGCAAAAGTGCAATGCCACAAAAATGTAGGACTGAAACTAGCAAGCTAAGTACACAATGCACAAGCACCTTACAATTTACATTGTACAAGCACCTTCCATTGTACAAGTAACTTACATTTGCCTTGTACACTTGATGCAGTGTATACGAAGAATAATTAAGCTAGTAGATAACCAGGTTTGTAATTGCTAAACCGGTAGCACTGGTGGCGCTTCAATAGGATCTCATCCCCAGTTAAAAGCGACGGTAGATGAAAATAAAAATAATAATAAAAGAATGTAGAGAAATGAAACAAATGGCATCCCAAAAATTATTTTGCGGAAAAAAAAGAAGAATAAAAAAAGTTGGAATAAAAAAGCAAGAGTGCTGACTAAACATACATGAGAGCCCACAACACAGAGAAATCCACTGGAATCGAGAGAATTGTTTGCCTTGCATTTTCATGAGAAGCCAAGAGCAATGTAGTGTTTAGAGCTACAGGTGGATGATAGATTCCAAGTGCTTCATATCGCTGAAAAGACCAAGAGGGCATTCAGCCAAATATCTCTAGGTGGGAAGAGCGTGGAGTGGTTGGCAAATGGCAAATACGGTGTGGTATTGCACTAAATTGGAGGAAAGGTTGTAGGTTATTAAAATTGAGCATATCTAGAGCAAAGATGTCGAAAGAAGAAGGCTACGTAGTTGGTAGCAGCAAAGTACGGGGAAGGAGGTTGGAATGGCATCATAGTTATTCCTGAACGAATGGAGGGGAAGGGATGGAGAATCTTTGCCGAGCAAATACACAAGCCTCGATTTACTAGAATGTGGTAAAGGCAAGGAATATGGATTTACTAGCATGTCTCATCCTTTGTATCCAAATGATACTTTGCTAATTTTCTAGGCCAATCCGAATCATCTCCAGTATTTCCATGTTTTATTCCTATGCTTTGAAGCAATGTACATTTAAAGATTACTTTGACAAAATCATAATTGGTCCTGGTTAGTCAAGTTGAGAATGTGGGAACTTTGACAACCATTCTTGAATGCAAAGTGTCCTCTTTGCCAATGAAGTATTTGGGTCTCCCTCTATTGATCACGTTGGAGACAAAGGCAATAAGAGATGAAATCGTTGAGAAAATTGAGCCTCGGTTGGCATATTGGAGATGGGGTATTTCTCAAAAGGGTGTTACGATCACTTTGATCAAGAGCACGCTCTCAAGCTGGCCCACGTATTTCATGCCCTTTGTTTCCACTTGCTTTTACTGTGGCTAATCGCAGTGAGACTTCCTTTGGGATGTTTCGGGGAGGAAATACCATTTGGCAAGTTAGGCAAAGGTTTGCTTTCACATTTCAAAAGGTGTGTTGGGGATTCAAAATTTGTGATTGTTTGATCTTGCATTATTAGGGATATGAACTTGGCGACATCCACATGCCTCTGGTTTTTGGGGAAGTTTAGAGAGAAGGGAGAGAGTTTAGAGAGAGAGAGAGCAGAGATTATCATTAATTGATTAGTAGTTATATTATAACACATTCTACTTGTAGTATAACTATACAATAATGTAAATACTCAAATACAATCAGTTTGAAGTTAAAAATTTATATTTTAATTTTATAATATTTTATTTAACTTTTTCACTCTCAGTTTTTTAAAATCTCATAAAATATATTAATTCAAATAATTTTACTATTATTCGCATATTTCTATTCTCATATCAACATTCAAAATCCTAAAAAAATCACATTCTCAATCTCAATCTTAAGCCGTCATTCCTTTTCCCTCATCTCTTGCTGATGCTCAGCCTACCACCTAAAGCCTTATAAATTATCTAAAAGGTGCTACTCTACCGCCTGAGTTGTGTCGCTCATTGTTACTGTTAGTTTTTTTCTTTTTTCTTTTTTCTTTTCACTTTTTTTAATATATTTAAATATTTTTAAAAAATAAAAAATACATCAATATATTTAAAATCACTTCATTAATCATTAAGTAAAAAAAAAAAACTAGCAGTCGACTGGAGTGATATGTATTAGGCCGCAAACTAACTTTTTTCATTATCTAAAGTATCCAATTACTATCATTTCTTCATTTGTTGAAAACAATAGTCTCTCGATTCGCCCCCTGCCTCTAAATTTTTGTAGGTTATTATTCTCGTCACTTCCTTGAGTTTTTCTTGACACTTCACTCTCAGATGTATCGGGAGGAGCAATGGCCGATTTCAAAGGAGTTTCAAGCTTGAGCTCATTGTAAACATTATATTATTATTTCAGATTTTTGGATATTGATTTTAAAACCTTATAATCTTTGAAATCTCAAATTTGCTTGGTTTTTTTTGTTGCCACTCAAATCCAACATCTACTTCATTTTTATGAATTTGGAACGAAGCAAATTCATTGCATATTAGAGGCAGAGTTGGAGGACAGAGTCAACCTCCAATTAAGTATGAGTCAGAGTCAGATTTTGAGATTCCGATTCTGACAAAGTCAGTGCACACCCCTTGGAGTGGGGAATGTTGTTTAGTTATAATTAAACGCGTTATAAGCGTTTATTGTGCCCCTAAATTGTCCAAAATTTTAAAACAAGTCAGAGTTTAAAGCAAATATTAGTTGTGACAACGATGATATCTATTGTAGTAACAACACAATTTAGTTTTGAGAGGCTTGGCAAATGAGAGGCTGGTGGCAAATTTAGTGACAATATTGAGGCATTAAGATGAAAGATTGGGCATATTTTAATTGTTTTGCTGTTGCACTTATTGTACCATTCTATTTTCATTGTCATCCATGTTGGTCACATTATTTTTGTTGCACTTAGTGCTTTGTTGACTTTTGACTCAAGAAGCCTCATGAACAATTATTGTACTCTTCTATGTATATCAGTCAAAATCTTGTGAGAGCAACCCAAAATTCGTTGAGGTTATTTTGTCAAACATGTTATAGAATCTCTCCTCTTGAAGTGGATAGATCGGTGTATGATATTATGTTTCTTTCAAGTGTTGTAGTGCTCCTCGAAAACGTGACAAACATTGAAGTCTGATTCAAGAGCATGTACGAGAAATATGCTCTGCTCTAATCTATCTAACTATTTTAATAGCAGAGTAGTTCAGGAAGGGCCATGACGCAAATCAATGTTAAAAAGCATGATTAAAACCAGTCAAGTGTAAAAGAACAGACAACCGTACGTTCTGATAACCATAGCCGAAGCACTCTTTCATCCCGGGAAAAATGATAAATATTCGGGGTTTGTATGATGTATCTTAAGGTACACCATATTTACCATTTCGACTCATTGGCTTGAAGTTCTAGTCGTTAAAACAAACGACTTGTAGTTTATGTCAACCAAAGAACAACATGTCGTCGAAGCCTCTCATTTGATTATTGCGACAGAGAGAGTAGAAAATGAAACCCCTCGAATCCGATGATGTCCAAAACCCCTATCTTTCAGAAAATGGCAACGGCAATGGCCTCATTCTCCACCCTACACCATCTCTCGTTCTCGCTCTTCTCCAATCCCTCTCTCTCCCTCAGACCCTTCCGTTCATTTCCTCGCATCATAAACTGTTCACGCTCCTCGCCCTCCTCTTCCTCTTCTTCCTCTTCTTCTCCTTCCACATCTTCCCTACAATTCAACATCTCCTTCGCGCCCCCTAAACCCAAGCCCAAGCCCCCCGTGTCTGACCAGCTTTTGGACCCCGACGACCTCTCCAGCGATCAGCTGATCATTCCGTGGATTGTCCGCGGTGAGGATGGAAACCTCAAGCTCCAGATGCACCCTCCCGCCCATCTTCTCCACGCCATGGCCAATGCCGAGACCGAAAAGAAGAAGAATAAGAAGAAGGATAAGATCCCTGATAAAGTTAGCCCGGAGCCGAAGTATTCCAAGGCCGCCAGAAGGTTCTTTAACGAGAATTTCAAAAAGCCTGAGCAGCGACTCAGCAAGGTTCTCGCCGCTACGGGAGGTAATTTGTTCATTTGCCGACCACTATTTGATTGTCATCTCAAATGTATACTTTTGCACAAGTTCAAAAATTATCAACAGCTTATTTGTTGTTCTTTTTTGTACGTGATAATTTCATCAGTGGCGTCGAGGCGGAATAGCGAAGAGCTTATATTTGAAGGAAAGGTTACTGTTAATGGTTCTGTGTGCAAGGCTCCTCAGGTTAGAATAACTTCCTGTTTCATACAACTTCGTGTTTCTAAATGTTGTTGAAATTACTGCACCGAGGGTATTTAATAATCTGAATCAGCTGGGACCACGTTTCAGCAATGCAAAGCAGGATCACTAGTTCTAATCCCTCCTTACTCCTCCCCATGGGACTAAAACTCGCTCGTACGAAAACAAAAAAGTCAACATTTGTGGTTGCTGTTGTTGACATGTTGTTCGTTTCAAAACGAGTCATTCCTTTGTATTTTTATTATATTTTGTTGCTCCTGTTCATTTGCAGACGCGAGTTGATCCTGCAAGGGATGTAATTTATGTCAATGGGAACCGCCTTCCTAAGAAGCAGCCTCCAAAGGTGTATTTTGCCCTGAACAAACCAAAAGGGTTTGTAACTGTTGCTGATGCACTATTTGAATGTTTGAGATCATTTTATAGCCTGAGCTCTTTCTGTGATGCGTATATGTAAAACTAATGTTAGTAACATAATGACAGGTACATCTGCTCATCTGGTGATGTAGAGTCTAAATCCGTGTTGTGCCTATTTGACGATTATTTAAAGAGTTGGGTATGGGCTGGTGGCCACTTTATACATAATGTTTTCTGGCTGTTGATTTTTTTTTTTTCTAAGTAGGAAATTAAAGAGAAAACAGAACTAATGTGGGCAAGCTAACGGGAGGCTTCATAGTTTGCATTAATATAATTTACAAAATTAATGAAAAAATAGTCCTCATTTGCAGGGTAAAAAGTATCCAGGACTACCCAAACCACGATTATTCACCGTAGGCCGCCTTGATGTTGCCACTACTGGGTTGATTATTGTGACCAATGATGGTATGTAAATTTCTATGCCTGCAACTGCCTTAAAAAGATGTTTTCTTGGGTTTCTTGAAATATATATTGGAATGAGAATGGATTCATCTAAAACCATATCCAATGTTGCTTGTTTTCAGGAGATTGTGCTCAGAGACTTTCACATCCTTCATCTAACTTAACAAAGGAGTAAGTGTTCGTACATGCTAATGTCCTTTATTCATTTTCTGCCGTCTCAGCACCTTACTGCTGGATGTGAATAATGTAACTTTCTTTCGTGCATATTCTGACGACTTATAACATGACATCTTGCAGATATATTGCAGCAATAGATGGCATTGTCACTAAGAGGCACTTATTTGCGATCAGTGAGGGGACAGTGATTGAGGGTATCCATTGCACTCCAGATTTAGTTGAGTTACTACCGCGACAAACAGATATATCAAGGCCTCGTCTTCGCATCGTGGTACCCGTTATCTATTCCAATTTTTTTAGAACTTTCTAAGATCCATAATTCAAGACAAGTTTCTGCTTTCTTTGTGTTACTCTTGGTCAGTTAGGTTTGCGGCTGTATTTCTTGTAGTAGCGAACTTTCATTTGTTCATCTTGGAACCCTGCAGGTTCATGATGGAAGGAAACATGAAGTTCGAGAGCTTGTGAAAAGTGCTGGACTTGAGGTCAACTTTGATTTATTTATGAGAACATTTTCATTTTCCAAAATTGACTTTGGTCTTAATTTTAATGATAATATCAATCTAAAATTTCTTCTTTAGCCTTGGACTGTACATGAGTCTCTTATTTCTCTCCATCCACATGCATGCACCTCACCCTTGCTCCGGCGCTCCTCGCCGGAGCTGATACCCCCCCTATTTCTTTCTTTGACTCTTCTTCTTTCTTCCACCTGTATTTTTCTAGACTTTCCTTCTCCCGTTTTAGTTTTTAATGATGGAAGAACTTAGACGTTTTACTGTGGAATAAAAAACTTTCATTTTCTCGAAAGTGGGTGCCAATAGTTTTCGCATCACAAAGAGGAACAGACGCTTGACCATGTTTCTTCTCTTAAGTGGCTCGGTAGCTTCATGGGTGGTTAAAATGGTGGGGGAAGCCATCAAAACCAGGTGGCGTAATGATTTTTTCAAAAAACAGAGGGTGGGTAATGGAACTCTTACTCTGCAGCTTCTCAGAAACTCTAGAGGCAGTTATCTCCTTTTGGAGGAATTTAACAATGGCAGAGGAGAGGTTCCCTCATCATTCCAGAAGGTTTAAAAGGTAGTGGTTGGGAGGGATTCGCCTATAACCTCACAAAGGTTTCTGAACACAAGGTGGTGCAACCAGTAAGAGCCTTGAGACGGGATGGCAAGCCTATCCATACCTTAAAATCTTACGCCATGGCTGTAGGTTCTGATGTAGAGTGTAGCACTGCCATGGAAATGAAGGAAAAAGCTACTGGTCTTTACCCAGTGGATGTATGGACATTTTCTGACAGTGGTGAAAAGTTGGGAGAGGTAGAAGGTGTGTTTTGGGCTGTCAAAGCTCAACTTTTTGGTGTTTTAGAGGAAGTTTCCTTATTAATGCAAAAGTTTGATCTGGGACTGAGCATGGTGATGGGACTAAACCAGGTGATCATGCCTACTATGCGGGCTTCAGAAGACACCACGCCTAAGTCTCCTTTTCTGGGAAGGGACATGCCTGGGTCAAAGGTTGGGGCGCTAGTTTCTCACGGGTCAAAGGAAGGGGAGTGCCTGGTTTCTCACGGGTCACGGGCTGCTGATTCTAATCAGCCATATTCCACGGGCTCACGGCCCATAAACCCACGGGCAAAGCCTTATGGCATTCCGGACGGGGCTTTGAGCCCTCCCATGGACCGGCCCATCACAAACTTAAGCCCGACCCATCAATCTGTGAACCCTGGCCCATCCACCGGCGCAAACCTACGGGTACCCATCAACCCATCCGCAGGTACCTCGGCAAATCGTGACCCGCCGACACAGACTTCTCCGGCGACTTCCCCGATCACCCTTCCGGCTCAGAAACCACCGATGAACACGGTGGTTGCCTCCGTTTTGGGTGGAAACCCACGGGATCCACTGTAACCCATCATCCCCTCTGCAGCCTTTTCGGCAAACTGCGACTTGCCGGCACAGACACTGCCGGCGACTACCCCGATCACACTTCCAGCTCAGAAACCACCGATGAACACGGTGGTTGCCTCTGTTTTGGGTGGAAACCCACGGGATTCTCTACAACCCAACATCCCGTCTGCTGTCTCTTCAACAAACTGCGATCCGCCGTCACAGGCACTGCCGGCATCTTCCCCGACCTCTTTTCCGGCACAGAAACCACCGAAAAACATGGTGGTTGCTTCTTCCGAGCCTTTCGAGCCAATCCCCCCGGTAGAGGCCACGCATCTGGACTCCATTTCCTTCCCGTTGGGGCCAAACGTGGAAGATATTAACGTTGCCCCTTAGCACTCTTTAGGCTTCTCTGAGACACTCTCTAGGATACTGGAAACTGAGTTGGAAGAGGTGGACAAATCCTCTGTAGATGGGAGTACTTAGGATGAAGGGCCACCGTATGGATCAGACCTTCAGTTGGTATGCAAGGAATTTGGGGCAGTCTCATCTGCAACTGATCTGTATGAACCTGGGGATATGCCAAGTCCTCTATGCTCATTGCCACCAACAGCACCATAGCTGATTCACATGTAGATTGGATTTTCCAGAAGGTTAAGGATATGAGTCTATGTTTAGGGATGTCTTGTGAAGGCTATGAGGATCAGTTGCAAGCTCTTCTCATTGCAATAAAATTAGGTCAACCTTTACTTGCTAGATCAGCAATGAAGAAGGATAGGGAGCTCAAGAGACTCGCTTGCTCCATAAACTATGATGCACGGGAGGGTAGTCTGTGCAGGGGACGGCATAAGGATAGGGTGAATCTTGGCGATCCATGAAGCCCAAGATTCTTTCATGGAATGTTCGCGGCTTGAATGACCCGAACAAACGCCGAAAGTCAAGAATTTATTACGGGATTGGAAAGCGGATATCATTTGTTTACAGGAAACAAAATTAAAATTTATCGACAGGCACATAATCAGAAGCTTGTGGAATTGCCCTTATGTAGGATGGACCAATCTTGTTTCTAAGGGTGCGTCAGGGGGTATACTACTAATGTGAGATAAACGAGTAGTCAACTTCGTGGAGGACTTTGTCGGGGAATTTTCGCTAGCATGCTCTTTCTTGAATGTGGATGATAACTTTGTTTGGGGTTTTGCAGGAATTTACGGGCCAAATGATGATAGTAGCAGAAAACTACTCTGGGATGAGCTAGCTGGCCTGTGTAGTTGGTGGGACATTCCATGGTGTATCGGAGGCGATTTCAACATCACTCATTTTCCGAGCGAGCGGTCGGGGGTTTCTAATATGGGCTCGGCTATGGCTGACTTCTCAGCTCTTCTCTTTGATTTAGACTTAGTGGATCTCCATTTGGCAGGGGGTGATTTCACTTGGTCAAACGACAGGGCCTGGTCGAGACTGGATAGGTTTGTTGTCTCTCCTTCTTGGGAGACTCACTTTCCCAATTTGTGCCAGAAAAGGCTTCCTCGGCTTTGTTCGGATCATTTTTCCATTTTATTAGATTGTGGAGGTCTTCAGGAGGGACGCAGATACTTTAAGTTCGAGAACATGTGGTTAAAGGTAGACGGATTTGTTGAAAAAATCCAGTCGTGGTGGGCCTCTTATCAACTCACAGGCTCTCCCAGCTTTGTATTAGAAGGGAAACTTAAAGCATTGAAGAATGACCTCAGAAAATGGAATTTGGAAGTCTTTGGGCACATCAACGACCAGCGGGACAAACTCTTTACAGAGTTACAGCAACTAGATGAAAGAGTAGCAGATATGACATTATCTTTTGAGGATAGGACTAGAAGACTTGTTGTACTCGCTGAGCTGGAAAAAATACACTCATGGAGGAAATCTCGTGGAGGCAAAAATCACGGGCCCTTTGGTTAAAGGAAGGGGATAGGAGCACAAAGTTTTTCCATAGGGTCGCTAAATCTCATAGAAGGAACAACACTATAGAGGTCATCCATGAGGAGGGCAGGGTTTTATCGGGCAGAGATGAAATTAAGAACCATGTTGTCCACTCCTTTGAGAAGCTTTTGACAGAGCAATACCTTTGGAGACCCAAGACGGACGGCCTAACTTTTGATTCCATCGACCACACAACCGCGGCTTGGTTGGAGAGGCCCTTCGAAGAACATGAGGTGCTTGGTGTGGTAAAAGGTATGAACAAAGATAAAGCCCCAAGACCAGATGGCTTTCCAATGGCTTTTTTTCACGCTTGTTGGGAAATTGTAAAAGAGGACATCATGAAGGTTTTCTTGGAATTCCACTCTTTTATGAAATTTGAGAAGAGCCTAAATGTTTCTTTTATTGCGCTCATTCCCAAGAAAGCAAGGTCGGTGGAAGTGAATGATTTTCGACCTATAAGTTTGATAAGTGGGGTCTACAAGATTATCTCTAAAGTCCTAGCGAAGCGGTTGAGCGAAGTCATGGGGAAGATCATCTTGAAGTCAAAAAATGCATTCGTAAAAGGAAGGCAAATATTAGACTCAGTCCTCATTGCTAATGAATGTCTAGAGAGCAGAGTTAGAACTGGCACCCCAAGTATCTTGTGTAAGCTGGATATGGAAAAGGCTTTTGATCATGTGAACTGAGATTTTTTGTTGTATATTCTTAGTAGGTATGGTTTTGGGACAAGATGGTGTATGTGGATCAAGCACTGTATTACAACTGCCAGATTCTCTGTTTTGATCAACGGCACCCCCTAAGGTTTCTTCAACAGCTCCCAGGGTCTGCAACAAGGGGATCCTTTATCCCCACTTTTATTCATCCTGGTCATGGACGTACTGAGCAGAATGTTGGACAGGGCAGTGGTTATAGGCTTCACCTCGGGTTATTCGGTGGGTGGTTCTACACATGGAAGCATGATGGTTTCTCCTCTCTTATTCGCCGATGATACATTGATTTTCTGCGATCCGGACTTGGATCAGATCCGCTCCCTCAGAGCACTCCTTCTTTGTTTTGAAGCTGTATCTGGTCTAAAGGTAAACCTATCCAATCGGAAGTAGTTCCCGTTGGCGCGGTTAACAATTTAGGGGAGGTGGCTGCCATCTTGGAATGCAAGGTGCATCCTTGCCAATGAAGTATCTTGGACTCCCTTTGGGGACCCCCCATAATTCTAAGGTTATGTGAGAAGGGATTGTGGAGAAATTGAAGGCAAACTAGCGGGATGGAAGAGAATCTACTTGTCCAAGGGCGGGAGAATCACACTCATTAAGAGTACGTTATCCAACCTCCCAACGTATTTCCTCTCACTATTTCCAGTGCCTGTAGGGGTTTCAAATAGATTGGAAAAGATCTTTCGTGATTTCCTTTGGGGAGGGCTAGAGAATACAAAGACATTCCATTTGATCAAATGGGAAAAAGCATGCACCCCTTTATCTTGTTGCGGTTTGGGCCTACGGAATCTGAGAACATTCAACAAGGCACTCCTTGGGAAATGGTTATGGCGCTTTCATCTCGAAGGAGATGCCCTTTGGAAAAACATTTTAGAAATCAAATATGGGAATGTATGGGGAGATTGGTGCTCAAATGAAGTCAGAGGGGCCTATGGCGTGGGTGTTTGGAAACATATCCGAAAGGGTTGGGATGATTTTCTTGGAAACTACAGGTTCGAGGTGGGAAGAGGCATGTGGACAAAATTTTGGCATGATTGTTGGTGTGGAGTGTGATCTTGAAAATTGCTTTTCCCTCTCTTTATAGGATTGCATTGGACCAAGGTTCTTCAGTGGCTGATAATATGTGCATTAATTCCGACTCCATCACTTGGTCTGTGAGTTTCACTAGAGTTGTACAAGATTGGGAGATGGGGGACATCACTGAGTTCTATAGAGTGCTATATTCGATGAAGTTAAGGGCAGGAAGGGAGGACAAACTACTTTGGACTGGCACAGGGAACAAGAAATTCTAAGTTCGTTCATACCATAAAGCCTTGTCGACCCACTCCTCCAATCCTTTCCCTTGGAAGAGCATTTGGAAGAGTAATGTTCCCCTCAAAGTTGCTTTCTTTGGTTTGGTGGCCTCCCATGGTAAAATCTTAACAATCGACAAACTAAGAAAGTGTGGATTTTACATAATGGATTGGTGCTACATTTGCAAACGTAACGGCGAATCAGTGGATCACCTTCTCCTTCATTGTGAAGTAGTTAAGGCTTTATGGGATGCAATCTTCTCGAGGCTTGACATTGCATGGGTTGTGACGCCCCCAAATTCCGCTTAGGATTGAACGGACATTTGAAGCGTCGAGACATGCAACACAAGGTTACCTGCCCCCGTTCATGACATATAAGATGCAATGTTCCTAACATGCATCTAGCATTATGCAATATTCGCAGCGGATAATTTTTTTCTTTAGCAATACTATGCACCAAACTAAAAATATCCCAAATACTTGAAACATATTTCATACATAAAGGCATACTAAAAAGCCGTGATCACCACACTAGTCTAAAATGGTTGTGATCAAAAGAATACTTGAGATACAACTCCAAAAGTACAAGCATTAACCTAAGTTAAATACTATACCATCATCAACATCGCACCGTAGCCTAGATGACCGTATTCAGATGGTCAGATTCCAATTCTTCTTTGGGTCCTGTAACAAGATCTACCATTCGGGGGGAATGGTAGTTGGGACTACCACAGTGAGATTTGATTACAAATCTCAGTAAGTTAACATAAAACTCACACACAGGTTAAAGATGCATGCATGGCAGTAAAAGCATAAATGCATAAGTAAAGTCGTACATAAGCATAGCATAACTTGACATATAACATGACATAACCAGAACTTAAACGTGAACTGAACTTGACTTAACATGACATGAACTTGAGTTTAAAACATAACATGGACTTGAAATGTAGCATGAACGTAAACATGCATAACATAAATATGAACTTGAAAATAACATAAACTTGAACATATCATGACATAAACGTGAACTTGAGACATACTGTAAACGTGAACTTAACATGATGTGAACATGAACTTGGAACATAACTTGATCATGAACATAACATGTACGTGTACATAACAAAACATGAACTTGATCTGAAACTTGACTTATCATGCACTTGATCTGAAACTTGACTTAATACGTACTCCACAGTTGTTGTGGCCCCACGTATTCTACGTGTCACAATTGCTGTGTCTCACGTAGTGTATGCTCCACAGTTGTTGTGGCCCCATACTTCATGCTCCACAGTTGTTGTGGCCCCATGAATACACGTAACATAAAATATAATACGTACTCCACAGTTGTTGTGGCCCCACGTATACACGTAACATAAAATATAATACGTACTCCACAGTTGTTGTGGCCCCACGTATACACGTAACATAAAATATAATACGTACTCCACAGTTGTTGTGGCCCCACGTATACACGTAACATAAAATATAATACGTACTCCACAGTTGTTGTGGCCCCACGTATACACGTAACATAAAATATAATACGTACTCCACAGTTGTTGTGGCCCCACGTATACACGTAACATAAAATATAATACGTACTCCACAGTTGTTGTGGCCCCACGTATACACGTAACATAAAATATAATACGTACTCCACAGTTGTTGTGGCCCCACGTATACACGTAACATAAAATATAATACGTACTCCACAGTTGTTGTGGCCCCACGTATACACGTAACATAAAATATAATACGTACTCCACAGTTGTTGTGGCCCCACGTATACACGTAACATAAAAAATAATACGTACTCCACAGTTGTTGTGGCCCCACGTATACACGTAACATAAAAATATAATACGTACTCCACAGTTGTTGTGGCCCCACGTATATACGTAACATTAAATATAATACGTACTCCACAGTTGTTGTGGCCCCACGTATTCACGTAACATAAAATATAATACGTACTCCACAGTTGTTGTGGCCCCACGTATTATACGTAACATAACATGTCTTATCTTTCTTAATGCATGAGATATTAATTAATATCATATACTTTTCTAACATGGCGTATACTTGTAAATGGCACAATATGATTTAATCATAACATTTCATGGCATACTTAACATGGCATACTTATAACATACATCATTGTATGACAGAAAAGATTATGTAACAGATAATTATTCATGAGAGATTAAATCATACGTAGCAGATAAACATGTAATGACATAGCATGACATGGCATATACGATAACATACATACATAAATTGTAGTTCTCTTACCCATCACACATACACAATAAACTGATAGTAAGTTAGAGGCTAACTTACCTCGATCGTCGCGTTCTATGAGAATAGAGCGCGAGACACGAGGAACTGCACAACAGCTGGAAGAGGAACACTCAAGTCCTTAAGATTTTCACTTCTGAACTCAATTGCCATATTGTAAGCACTTGCAACACCACGGCCAACTTGAGGTTTCACTATACTCGGAAGAGATAAATTGACTTCAGAAAGCCTTTGCACTAAAACAAGTTCATTAAAATTATCAATAACAACCAAACAAACAACTCATTTCTCAATCCATATACTCTTAGCCATAGTCAACCACAAGATGACACCAGTCATCCCGGACTATAATCCATATCATCACTGCTTCGGGACACTGTCATACAGTTTCCCAACATTACACCATACGCTCCACACTTCTCTGCTACGCCATCCAACCCTTCGTGACACGCCATCCGGTGTATCACGACTTAGTACAGAGTACACTCACGTGAACTCTCTTCCATTCACACTACAAAACCCATCACTGCGATACACGTCTCACGGTGCATCGCTACGCGACACGGAGTACGCGCTACGCGTACTTCCTTCGCTACAACACTCATCAACACGATGCACATCACACGATGCATCGCCATACCACACGGAGTACACTACATGCGTACTCCCTTCCTTCTACGACCCACATCACTACAGCGCACGTCGCGCGGCGCGTCGCTGCATTACACAGAATACGCTACACGCGTATTCTCTTCACACAACCCGCCGTATCACATCTACGGCATCCATCTCACGCCTATACTTCACAGCACAGTCCACAAAACTACAAAATCAAGCCTAACACTTCACAACCACACTTCGTTTCACAACTACGCAGCGAACTCCACAAACACTAACTACACAGTCTACAGCCAACCAAATCAACTATGTTAAACATAAATAACTAAAGATAGAGGGTTATACCATCGACGGGATAACCCGTGCGTCGCTCGCTGCTCGTCACGAACATGCGTCGGAGGAGCATACGTGGCGGTACGGTGTCTGTCCACCACATAAAGTGGTAGTTTGGGCTTGAGAAAGGCTAGGCGTGGTCTTGGAAGACTCACGGTCGCCTTGTGATGGTCAAAGGTGGCGGAGCACGGCGGCATCACGCCGTGAACAGTAACTCCGAACGGTGAGCGGAGGAGACGCGAGGTAGCGAAAAGCCATAGAACTTCATGGAAAGCTAGGGAAAGGTAGAGGAACATGTGGTGGAGCTGTGGTGGCGAGGTGGTGGTCGGACGGTGGCTAACGGCGGCAGATCGGCCGTTTGAAACCATTTTTGGCCTTGGAGAGTGCGGGAGAGTGTGAGCTCTACGAAGCTCCGTTGGCCATGAAATTTCTTGGAGAGGTTCATGAGGATGAGAGGAACAAGATGGTGGTGGTGAAACACCACGGGTGGCCGTGTACGGCGGCGCACGGTGGTGCAACCGAACGGGTGTTTTGAGAAACCCATATGAGAAAAAGTGAGAGTTTGGGAAAAAGAAAGACATGGGGAGGAAGCCCTTGATGTGGTGAATCCAATGGTGGTGCTTGGTGGCTGATTTGGCCGTGTATGGTGGTCCAAAATGGTGAAAAGCCTTAAAAACCCATTTGTTTGGAGGCGAGAGTGGCGGCTAACCGTGGCTCGGATGGAGGTGAAACTTGGAGGGGATGTTCACCGGTGAGAGGGGAAGAAATCTGGGTGGGTGGTGTAGTCCACGCCGCCGGCGAGCGGCGGTTCTGGGCGGAGAAAGAAATCGGCAACAGGGGAGAAAACAGGGCAGGGGCAGCAACTTCCGGGGGCTCTCGGCGACTAACGGCTGGTCCGATGGCTCTGAAAATTGGTGTGTATGAACTATGGTGAAAGGGGAAGAGAATGGCGGGGGTGGTGTACGACACCTCCACCGGACGGCGGAGAAACGGGCGGTCAAAGGGGCGGCGACGGTAATGAGACAAGAAGGAAGAGCACGGGAAGAGAGAGAGAATTGGTGGCCGGCGTTGCACACCTCCGGTGCAGATGTGTTCGCCGGTGAGGGAGGGACATGCCGGAGGTGGAGGTGAGGCACGGCGGCCGGAGGTGGCGCCGGTAGGAAGCTAGAACCGATCAGCTATGGTGGAAGGGTGTAAGTCGACCATGGAGAGAAGGAGAGGAAAGAGAAGAAAAAAAAAGAAAAAAGGAAAAATGAAGGAAAAAGGGTAGGAGCCTAGGTAATAAACTTCAATCCTACGTTTTGGGATCCTCAAATAATTCAACGGTGAATTAAAACACTGATTAAAAACGCGTAAATGTTTTATTTTAAATAAAACACTTTAAATAAAACACCACGATGAATTAAGGTAGAATATTATTTTATAAACTAAAATTTATAAAATAATATTTCCTCATCATTATATAAAATGATAAAGTACCGTTAATTAATCGAAGATGATAAAACCAATTAATTTAAATAAGAGTTTTCAACGTAAAATTAAACATCTTAATATCTTAAAACAACTAAAATATTTAATCTAAGTAATTATCCACAATTATAACATTTTCAGAGCTCATTAAATTATTATAATTGTGCTACTTTAAAAACAAGCTTATCTAATACTTTGAAATTCGATGGATAAGATCCGGGAAAACGCCATCGAGGTACAACGCTTAGGATAAAACTGTTCATGATTTTACAGCTTTCGGTGAAGAACAAATTACGTGATTTACGGAAAAGATAATCTATACGCGTGATTCCAGATGAGGGTAAAGACGAGAGAGATGTGATTGCTGTCGGGAAAGAATCCAAAACTGATTATTTTAGCGGGCTGTTACATGGGTCATGCCCAAGAGGGTGATAGACCTATTGTCTTGTTGGCAAAGGATTAGGGGCAACAGCCAGATTGCGGCTGTATGGAAAATGATACCTTTATGCCTAATGTGGTGTACATGGAACGAAAGAAATGGCCGCTGTTTTGAGGATAAGGAACGCTCCCCAGACAGCTTTAGGGATTTTTTCTTTCATATTCTGTTACTTTGGGCCCATTCTATAGCATGGAATGGAACGGGTCTTAATGATTTGTATGCTACTATCCGTAGCACGTAGTTTTTGTAACTAGGTTTTTCTTGTATACTCCCTGTGTACTCGGGCTTTGCCTATTTTACGAGGATCAATAAAACTTCTTTTACCTATAAAAAAAAAAAAAAAAATCAATCTAAATGATATACTTTAAGGTCGCCTCTTTTTTGTTCTTTCAATTGTTTAGCCTAATAGCATAATTCTGTTGGGTTCTTGAGATTATATACATCTTTAAAGTATGGTGAAGCGGAGTTGTTCTTTCCTCATATGCATAAAATAGGGGAAAATAAGTTTTTTAAATATATATATATTTTTTCCTTTCTTTCTTTCTTCAAGATGATAGGGCATTTTTGGTGGTTTGTGTTTCTGTTATTTTACCTTCTCTGCTTATATTTCTTGTTACAGATCCATTCATTAAAGCGGGTAAGAATTGGTGGCTTCAGACTTCCACCAGATCTCGGGTAATTTCTCAAAATGATAACTTCAACTGAATTAGATATGACTTTTTAAATTCTCATATCTATCACAATTTAACTTCCGGTGGTTACTAAGCTAAGCATTGTCTTGGTGTTTTCAGGTTAGGGAAGCACATTGAACTAAAACAAAGCGATCTGAAGTTACTGGGTGGGATAAGTTAAGGAACCTGCTGACTAAGAAAGCTTCAGCTTCAAAGTTTTGCCAGGAAATTCACCAATACCTTGTTGCTATGGGCGGGGGAACCATTGGGTTGTGATTCCAATCCCACGGGAGGACATAATTTGGATAACAGGAGTTGAACTGCATCTTGTGTATGCTACCATTGGTAGCAAATTAGCAATGCAAGTGATCTTTATTGCAGAATTTAAAGATCAATCGTACTGAGAAAGAGTGGTGTGGTTAGATCATCCATATAAATGTGGAAAATGCAGGTTACAACTGCTATCTTTACGTGGACAGTGCGTGCTGATGATAAAAGATGGTTATACTAATAGTGTATTGGCTTTTAATTAAAGATCCGAAGCTGTAATGATTTTACCTCAGAAGTCGAAGCATATACAAAAAGAAATATGTTGTTTCCTCCATGTTAGGAATTATGTTGTGTTCTGCCCTTTAAATAAAAAATTAATTTGAAATGATTTTACGTAATTATCAACTGTCTGAAATGTTTTGTTATCAGGTATTTTGTTGCACTTTTTTTTAATTAACATGCTAGTGAATTCACTCCATCTTCAGTTCTGGCCTGCACTCTGGAAATATCGTAATTACCAAAGGGTTTGTTTAGGAGCCCGAGCAGAATGCGAGGCATGTTCTCCTCTATGTATCTCTACTACCTTAAAGGTGGGGGATTTTGCTCAATGGGGCCTTGTGACGGCGGATTCCCACCGTTTGGATGAAACGAAAGTGACGAAGGAAACCTGACATTCTGTGCTGTTCCCGACGTGATGCGTTCAAACAATTATTGCACATGGCAGGCTTTGTTTTGACAGTAGAGTAGACGGGCAGATGGTCTGGTCTGGTCTGGTCATCAGGCTAGCACTCAACGAAGAAGAAAAACAATAAAGAAATGGCAAAAGTTGAAGGAAATATGGGCTCAACAAATATTGGTTTACCCAGGCATCCATGACCTACCAAGTACCAAGCTGTTTGGTATTTGTTATGTTTCATTGTACAAATTACGGAATGTGCGCTTTTCGCAGTCCAGCTTGCATCTGATATAAAAACGAACGTACAAAAGTGCCGGCCTAATAAACACAACCAAACAACCAACTACAGGGAAGCACCATATTAATAGTTTGAAGAAATTGCATAAAAAATATAATATCACTTGATCTCAAACCGACAGTCTGACATAGTCCAACTCCTATGCTTTCAGTCACTTCCACCATTTGGATCCCCGGACACAGATCGATGAAACCTTCAAAGTCCCATAATCTGATTCTTTTGATACCCAAAGGAATGAGTGAGAGGTTGCGTTCTGACAGTGAGGTCAGTTCAAATATTTAATATATATCAGTGAAAGAATAATGATAATAATATTGAATTTAAGTGAATAGTAATAAAAAATAGATAAAAAATAAAAAAAATCTAGTTGTAAGGATAACTGCGTACTAATATGTGCACCAATTTAATATGATTGGTCAAAAAGTAAATTTTATTAAAAATAATGTTAATTTAAATTTTGAATATGAAGAAATCAGTATTGGTACGCATATTAGTACACGACTTTACTTGTATGTAGTAAAACTTAAAAAATAAAAAAATATAATGAATAATAATAGAATGTTTAGATAGAGCCTTAGGTGTAATTTGAATAGTGAGATAAGATAATATAGTTTTAGATAAAAATTAAAAATTAAAAAAAATATTATTAGAATATTATTTGATAATATTATTAAAAAAATTGAATTATTTATTATATTTTATTTATATATTTAATAAAATTACAGTGAAAAGTTGATATAAAATACTTTTACTATCTAAATCTAAATGGGCGTTAGTCACCTTCCTATCTTTGCATAGAAACCAGGACCGAGTGGGGGTGAAAGACAGGGTTATCCTTATGTCAATATAATGTTTCCTTCCTTGAAATGATATATCATTCGACATCTTTTGCTTCTGTTTTCCCTTTCAGACATGGCTTAATTCCTAAATTATATATCTATTAAGGTTCTCCTTTTTTGTTTTCTCTTTTATTGGGGTGACTATTTCAAAAGAGAGATTCTCGTGCGTGCATTAAAGTGGTCGGCTTTTTTGACGTAACAAAAGGGTCGTGCCGTCGTTTCAAAACGCGTGTTGGACGGCGCCTAAATGACAAAAAATAAAAATTAAGCTGGAAAATGACACTATACTTCTAAGTTTACTTATTGAATGTGATCGTTTATATATTTTATAATTTTAAATTTTTTTATTTAATAATTAAGAAAATAACTATTAATATATTAAATTTTTTTTCAAAAATGTATAAAAGATATTTTAAAAAATATAGACAAACTTGTACGACATAGTAACATTATAGCCTATATTTACACCTTCTTGTCTGGTCTCTGAGCTCCAGCTACCTCTTCCCCTTATTTGCATGCACGTATAAACTTAAACGTAGAGTTCCACCCATCGTCGGCTTTGTATGTTCATTTATGTTTGTCGGGAATCAAATGATGCAAACAATCGAATGACTTAACCATTATTTACTACCATATTGATGTGAATTATATAGCCGAAAGATAAATATCTGGTTCATAAATAAATCTTATAAAAAGTTGAGTTATATATTGATGTTATTTGCCCTCATTGTAAAACTTTTAAAGTAAATTTATGTTCCCAAAAAATAGTGCAGGAGCTCCGTACCTTAATCAAGTTGCTGGTGTTTGACAGCTTTGGTCGGTTAAAAAAGTACTCCGAAAAATGCATTCTCGTGATCAGATTGTAGAACACCCGACGGTTGAAAAGATGTTATCAGAAGAGGGCCTACAGGCAAACATGTGTTTTCATGGGCCCCAAACCAACCAATGGACGTCATGCACGTTTAGGATGAAATATATACAGTGAGGGGAATGAAGGAAGATGAACAGTTGGGAGGTTCGTTCGTGCTGTTATTTGAATTGTGAAAAATTCTAAACATAACTATATATATATTTTATAGATATATATAAAATAAAAGAATTCAATTAATTTAAAAATAATAAATTTTTAAAAAAATTAAAAAAATAAAATAAATATAATTATAACGCGTGAGAATGATGAATATCGAATATTTTTACTAACAATATAAGTTATTGTAATGACCAAAGGGCTTTCTTTTCAAGTAGATCCGATTCTAAACATAATGATAAACACTAAACAGGGTAACCTCAACTTAGATATAAATAATACTAATATTTAATTGGTTATGGATTGTTGAAGTTGCCATCCTATTTAATTAGAAAACTCATGCATGTGAGTTGCATTGGGGCTTATTGAATACAAGCAATGTTTGTGGAATTTTACATTGCTTATGTTACATACATTTTAGAGTAAGTAAACTTTGCATATTTTAAAAAAATAAAATTTATTATTAAAAAAATTATTGTAAATCTCATATTTACTTCATTTTTTTTAAAAGAAGAGTGCAAGACTTATAACACATTATAATTATAAATATAATTTATCCTTTTACATATACATAGATGGTGGGCCTAATTTGTTGGAGGTTTATTATTTTAATTAAATGTGTGGAATCATGTTTAAATTCGTGATCATTTTTCTTATTCCATGTTAACTAACTAGCCATACCAATAATTTAAACGAGATCAATAAGGTCATTTTAATAGACACCGAATAGAAAAGTGAGTAATGAGTAAACCAGAGCAATTTATATGAAGAAGATTATTTTTCATTTTAAAATTTATAATCTCCAATTATATTAATTAATTTTAAGCTGAATCTAATATTTAAATATAAGATTTTTAAATCATTAAATTCATCTCAATTTAATTTTTTTTTATATATGTGATATATAATATTTTTCAACTCAATACTTTTCATATTCGAGACTCATATTTTTTTTTAATTTTTTATAAATACATCTAAACTCAGCTTAACATTTAAATATATCTAAACTTATCTTAAATGAGTCTCATAAAATTTACTTTATTGTTACAACTTATTAAAATTCAACTAATCTCTATTTAACTCATAGAAAATTGAATTTAGTGAGTTGAGAAGATCTCATTCATTTGCAAACAAGTTGAAATAACTTTCCTAATGTATTTCTGGACATTCAAAATTAAATATATAAACGTTACCGACTTCTAATAATATAATAATAATAATAAGAGTAATGTTATATGCAGTCGTGGAATATACAAACGCCTAGCAATCGTTTTGAATAAAAGTGAGATTCACGATTAAAAAATTAGATTTTTTTTATATAAATTTCATATTAATTCACTTTTTTTCAAAATGGTGACGTGTCGTCACCTGCACAACCACGTTTACAAATATCATTTCTCTAATAATTGCCGGCTCAGCACTAGTCTGCCAGTACTCGCAAACGTTACGGACGGAAAGGAGAAAAATGAAACTCAAGTAACAACGCGGGAAGGGAACCGGTTTCACGGTTTCTATTCAATTATTATTCCAATCCTCTCTCTCTCTCTCTCTCTCTCTCTCTGCTTCCATGAATCCATCGTGCCGGCCTCAACTCAGCTCCCTCTGACTGTTTCTCTTGGATGATTTGTTTAAAAAATCAGTTAATAGTTGCCGCCCAATCGCTCTTAGACTACTCTCTCTTTGGAAATATTTGTTGGGTTTCCTATTTTATTTGTCTGTGTGTTGAAACCAGACTGGGTCAATGCTGTGATCACTCTTCTTTTTAGATAACATAGGAAATGGCTTCCAGGTCTTCCTCTAATAGGTCCGACAGACAACCGCATCATCACGTTCCTCTTTCCAGTCGGACCAACCCCACCTCCGCTTCCAGACGCTCTGTCACGCCAACTTCCCGAGCTCACTCTTTTCAAGCCGACGAAGGTCTCTCTCTCTCTCTCTCTCCCTCCCTCCCCAGTCCCTCTCCCCCTACCCCTGCCTCGCTCTGATTGTACTTAATATAAATTTTGAATTTCAAATCCTTTAGTTTTTTTATATTGTGTTGTATACATTGCACGCTTGGGTTAAGCTGGCTTTTGGTTTTTTGCCTTTTGGATGCGAGTTTACAGATATTCGTTTTAGGCTTTTTCTTTTTTCTTGTACATGTGCGTCTGCTTGAAGATTTGGGAGACGTGTATTATTTGAATGGATATAATGCTGAAAAGCGGGTGGGAACATCTGCCCTTTGCTAAATTTCGAGCATCAGAGAGACATCTAAATATTCGATGTGCAAGACACAGAAAAAAATTAAACTTGTCAGTCTCATATTGAATTAAAGCACACAAAACGTTAATTCCTTCATAGTTCTATGACCATCTTAGAATATTTGGCGCAATAGAAATAAATGAAGCCTGTTGTGAAGGACCACCGAGTACCTTCGTTTTTACCCTGAACCATGGTCAAAGGATATAAAGCTATTCTCGAGAGAAGGGAAAGAGTTTGACTCAGTAGCAAGTTGTTCGTGTGTTAATAGCAAATATAACCGTCCTGATTTAAATCGTTTTTAACCATGTGGGCGGAATATTTGATTGCTGTGCAAACTGTTTTCTAATATTAAACGTTAACTTGGTTATATGTTAAAAACCAATCGATGGAATATACATTGACATAAAGAAGAACTAGCTTGTCGTCATGGTTCGTAAGCTATTGAATGTTCAAAATCAGCTTATAAGCAAGTTTGTTAGATTGATAAGGCCAAAACATTGATAGTTGCCTCTTTGTGCATACTTTTGCTTCCCTGAACAAAGCAAAAATGATTTCCCTGCTACATTATGTGATTACTGGTTCAAAGATAGGTTGATGGTTGTATTTATGAACTTCTTGAGTTTAATCTTTACCACAGATCCTGGAAGGGTAAGAGTTGCTGTCAGACTTCGACCAAAAAATGACGAAGATGTACTTTCAGATGATGATTTTTCTGATTGTGTTGAGTTACAACCAGAGGTGATATATATGTTCCACCACATACGGATAAACACTAATGTTGAATATTTCTATTACCCCCCCACCCACCAATATGTTTCATCTTTTTAACCAACTCTAGCCACCAGAACCCTTGGACTCATCGAAACTGTTCCTCATTTTTCTTTTTGGTTGCTTCCTTGTAGCTGAATCGGTTAAAGTTGAGGAAGAATAACTGGAGTTCTGAGTCTTACAGATTTGATGAAGTTTTTACAGAAACTGCCTCTCAAAAGCGTGTTTATGAAGTGGTTGCAAAACCAGTAGTTGAGGTAAATGAAAATTGAAAAGGATATTTCAAGTTGCAGTTTTTAGAACTATTTACTAATCATGCAGCTTCACAGGGGAGTTCTTGCGCTGAAAATTAAATTGCAAATTAGACTAGCAATTTAGAATTTGAAGTTAACTTTGTGAAAAATTTAAAATGTTCTTTGTGCATGACTTCATGGATGTTTAATGTGAATGAGTATATTTGGTCTAATTATACCCTCCCCATCCCGATTGAGTGTCAGTCATTTTGTCCATCCAAGAGTTAGTGTCAATTTGTAAAAAGTCAGAGCATTAAAATCCAAAAGTTGGTCGCCCTTACTTTATATAAGCTTAAATTCCCTAAAAGAAAGCAGTTTAAATTAGAAAGGGGATTTGGAGACCATTTGTAATTATATGCATCAATTGAATGAGACTAGACTTTGTGACTCTCCAACATAAGACACAGTTGGGGATGGAGTAGTAATTTTAATTGGTCAATTTAAGCCTTCTTTCTCTTCCCTTTCTTTCATTGTAACACAAGTGATAAGTTTTGAAATAGCTTGAATGGAATGGTAGGTTAATATTTGAAGTAAATTTTGATATACTTTTGCAGAGTGTCTTGAATGGATATAATGGGACAATTATGGCTTACGGTCAAACAGGTACTGGTAAAACTTACACACTTGGAAAACTGGGTAAGGATGATGCAGCTGGGCGAGGTATTATGCTTAGAGCCCTTGAAGACATTATTGGCAATATATCCACTTCTTCTGATACTATCGAGGTCTCCTATTTTCAGGTATGAAGTGCTGCACTAAGACTTGTGTCTGTGTATTGTACAGGATTTTTGAGATGATGCTTTCAAGAAGATGCTTTCATATTCTGTACTAGGCACCTATGTTTTCAAGTACTTCTATAATCTTCAATAGGCTCGCTTCAATTTTCGAAGGTCATGGACAAACCTGGAACACATTAAACAGAACTTTAGAAATGTAACGTGATGAATTTTCAATTGGATGAGGGCCTTAGCAGGGTTTCCCTGAATCACTTCACACCCTTTCTCAGTGATTTTGGATCTTTACAATCTTGGATTCTAGGTCTTCGTTAGTTTGTACTGTTTTGTATTTCTTGTGGACTTCTTGCTGGGTGCTAGTCTACACCCTTTCCTCTTGAAAGATTTTTATTGCGCAGAAAAAATGTGTTGAATTGAAAAAATAGGGGCCTGATACATTCACCTCTATTGTTGAATTTCCAAAGTGGTATAGTGAAGATGGATTTCATGCGCATCAGATGTAGCTATTTTCATAGGCACTTTTCACCATTTCCTTGTGGACTCTGGTCCTTACTATCAGACCGCATAAACAATTACGCATGTTTATTGTTGTGATTTTCAATGACTCGCTATTTTTTATTGTCCTCCAGCTGTATAAGGAATCTATACAAGATTTGCTTGCACCAGAAAAGACTAATATGCCTATTAATGAGGAACCGAAGACTGGTGAAGTGTCATTGCCTGGTGCTACAGTTGTTAAAATTCAGAATCTTGATAATTTTCTACAGCTACTGCAAGTTGGTGAGGGAAACCGTCATGCAGCTAATACAAAGATGAATACAGAATCTTCTCGTAGTCATGCAATTTTAATGGTGGGTATTTTCCAGGATTTCGGACCTTCTCAATTACTATTGTATAATGAACATCTCAAACCTTTCTTTTTGAAGGTTCATATTCGAAGAGCTGTCAATGAAAAAGTAAATTTTGGGATAAATTCTCCAGAGAAGGGGAGTAGAAGTGATTTATTTGATGGCAAAGACATACCCATTGTCCGGAAAAGCAAGTTGCTGATTGTGGATCTCGCTGGATCTGAAAGGATTGACAAATCTGGTTTGTCTTTGATTTCATTTAAATGTTACTGTTTTGGTTTCATATTACCTCTGAATTTCATTTCAACCAGTTTTTAGGAACAGCTCTCAACCTTAGCATATTTTTGAGATGTTTCCACCTATTTTGCCTTGTTGGTTCCTATAATTTATGTATTGTTTTATTATTGATGTTGTTACTGGGATATGGGTTAATGTTATGTGTGTGATACGAGTCTTCTGTAATTATACTTTTTTAAATGATGTGGTTTTTGTAAGTAGTAAGCATGAAAATTGCAACCTTTTCATGATACTTATTATCCTCCAAGAATTTACATATTATTTTCTCATGTTGCAGGAAGTGAAGGCCTCCTACTTGAAGAGGCTAAGTTTATTAATCTTTCTCTTAGTTCTCTGGGAAAATGTATAAATGCATTGGCTGAAAACAGCCCACATATACCTACTAGGGATTCAAAACTGACAAGATTGCTTCGTGACTCATTTGGAGGTAGCCTCTTTTTATATATTTATTTGGTGCTGCTCTTAATATATAGTATCTGATGACACCGAGAATTTCTAGTTACCCTAAGCCTTTTCTTGAAATAGGCACAGCAAGGACTTCACTTATTATAACAATTGGGCCATCTGCACGACACCATGCAGAGACAGCTAGCACAATAATGTTTGGACAGCGGGTGTGTTGGATAAATCCTGTAAATCTATAGCTGTTTCATGTGATTGATCTCTACTGACCTCTGTCTCTCTCCCACTCTATTATTGCTGTGAATCTAAAATTCTCTGATACATAACATTATTGTTATGGATGTATTGATCTGATTACAAAAAATTCAATGCTCCAATATTATTTCTCCGGTGCATCTTTTCTTGGACTTGATCTGCTTTATAATGGATAAATAAATAAATAAAGTTTGTGTTGATTTTTTTTGTGACATAATCAAATGCAGCATTTATTTTCTGTGTAAGCTTTATGTGGCTCGTATAAACTAATAATTGGAAAGACTATATTGATATTGGCATCTGATTTTAGTGAAGTATGCATTCTGCTGTGTCCTTGATGGCCTAGCTTCCATTGAAGAGCAAGTAATTTGTGCTTAAATTAGGGAAAATTTTAGTCGTTGCTGTTGTATTTGTGACAGTGATGCTTGGAAGGCAGTTGAAAAATCCTCCTAGAGCTGTTGCAACGTATGAAAACAAAAGCAATTGAAGTTTACTTTTTTCCCTAGAGCATGCTTCAATTTGCTACTTCTTGCAACCTACAAACTTCATGCACAGTAAACATTGACCTAGAGGATTAGCATGGGTTTGTTAGCACTAAACTCCAGTGCAATGCTCAACTTTCCTGTTTCAGATTAATCATTGTTGCTATTAGTTTCTCTTCCTGTTGAAACCAGGTGCTCATACACGGATGTAAAACCTGGGGGCACCTCCTGGTTGTCTTACAACTATGGGGGTGCACCTAATTTTGCCCCCAGGGGGCCATGGCCAGTGGAGGACGAGGGGGGCCTTGGACTCCTGCTCATACATCATGGCGATTGGAAGATGAGGGAAATGATGGTTTCTTATTCAAACCCTCATTTTGACTTGATATGTCATTTCTAGGGCTCGGTTTGGTTTCATTTTTTGATGGTTTTACTCTAAATGTGGATTATCAAACTCACTCAACAGTAGTTGCATATCATGCAAGCTAATAACTTATTTCTTTTGTAGGCGATGAGAATAGTAAACACTGTAAAGGTCAAAGAAGAATTTGATTATGAAAGTTTAAGCCGGAAGCTTGAGAACCAAGTAGACAATCTAACTGCTGACATTGAAAGGCAACAAAAGTTGAGAGAAGATGACAAGTACGAATTGGAAAAACAGCTCAGAGAGTGTCAGGAAAATTTTGCTGAAGCAAATAAAATTCTAGTCACAAGGTCTGAGGTAGGTTGTCTTTCCTGCTCTTATATAGTTGCAATATTTTTGGCTGGAATCTTTTGCACTATTGGTTAGTCAAATATCAGTCTTTGATGTCTAGCAATATGCTTTCTTTCTCTCACATTCTAATCATCTAACTTGTCTGTCGTATATATAGTTATAAGTGCTGCACTGAAATGCTTTTGCAGTAAAATCTCATAATTATTATTTCCTTACTAATATGTTTTTGGAAAAGGAAAATATTCATATGGAATCGGAGATGAAACGCAACATAAATGAATTGAACTATCAGAAAGATCATAAAAATTTGATGCAAGAAAAAGTTGCACACCTAGAAATGAATTTAAAAAATAGCAAGGTATTTTCCTTTTTTTTTTTTTGAGTTAGTGTTTGTTTGCCTATTGGGTTCTCTCTTCCCCTGACAATCTATGTACTGGGTTTTATTTTCAATTAATCGATGCCATGCAATTTAATTTTTCTATTGAACAACTGAAAATGAACTTGGTTGTATATTCTAGTGCTCCTCTTATGAGATAATTCATAATTGTATGTATGGTTTCTCTTATCATTACTTTGAAGCTGCTAATATATAGCATAATTTGCTCTATTTTTTCACCATAAGCTTCTTTTCGTATCATTTATTAATATTATCTATGCAAAAATCTTATCATATGCTAGTAGTTGGGATATCATATCCAACTTTCCCATATCATATCCAAGAATGTCCAAACCTTGTGGATCTTCCTTTAGTTGGGGGTAGTTTACTTGGTCTAATAGTAGAGGGTGGTCAAGGTTGGACATATTCTTAGTCTCTTCTTTTTGGGAGTCTCATTATCCGGATCTTTGTCAGAAGAGGTTGCCACGTGTTTGTTCTGGTCATTTCCCAAGTATGCTTGATTGTGGTGGCATTCTTGGGGGAAGACGTTATTTTAAGTTTGAGAATATGTGGCTTGAAGTGGATGGTTTTGGGGAGATGATTAGAAATTGGTGGAATTCTTATTCCTTTTTTGGTACACCTAGTTTTATTGTGGCAAGTAAACTTAAAGCCCTTAAAGTTGATTTGAAAAAGTGGAATGAAGAGGTCTTTAGACATACGGAAGTGCAGAAAAATAAACTTTGGGATGAGCTGAATGCTTTGGAGGTTGGGGTAGTAAATGAGGAGACCTTGTGTAGAAAAAAGGAGGTTGTGTTGGAAATTGAAAAGGTCTTGATGATGGAAGAAATCTCTTGGAGGCAAAAATCAAGGGTGCTTTGGTTGAAGGAGGGGGACAAATGTACTAAGTTTTTTCATAAGATGGCAAATTCTCGTAGGCGTAATAATGTTATTGAAGTCTTTCTCTCAGGCTCTATTGTGTTTCGATCACCTGATGAGATCCAAGATCATATAGTGAAGTATTATGAAGAACTCTTGTCCAAGACAGCTGAATGGCGCCCCAAGCTTGATGGGTTGTTTTTTGATCATCTGGATTCTGATGCTGTTAGCTGGCTGGAGAGGCCATTTGAAGAAGAGGAAGTGCATTCGGTTGTTAGAGGTATGTGCAAAGATAAAGCCCCGGGTCTGGATGGTTTTTCTATGGGTTTTTTTCAAGAGTGTTGGAATATTGTGAAGGATGAAGTGATGCAGGTTTTTTATGATTTTCATTATGAATATGAGTATGAGAAGTCTTTAAATGCTACTTTCATTGCTTTAATCACAAAGATTGCTGGTGCTCAAGAGTTGAAAGATTTCCATCCTATTAGTTTGGTTGGCGGGATTTATAAAATTATTTCGAAGGTGCTAGCTAATCGTATGAGTATGGTTAGGGGTGAAAACCGACCTATCGGTGCGGTTTTTTGTCCAAAACCGAAACCGCACCGATGGGGAAAAATGAGACAAATCTCGATTGAAACCGGCCGGAGAATGGGGAGGAAACCGTCGTCCTCGATCTCGGCGTAACTCCGGTCGGTTTGTCGGCGTCATCGGTTGCTGTGTGCGCCGTGAGAGAGAGAGCGAGAGAGTGAAAGCGAGGTGACTGAGATTTTTGAGAGAGAGAGAGAGACCGCGAGGTGAGATTAGAGAGAGAGAGAGGGAGGGAGCTGGCCTTGCGTGGCTGCGTGCGCCTTGAGAGAGAGAGAAAGCGACAGAGAGCGAGAGAGAGAGGAGGGGGGCGGCGGCGGCAAAATGAGACTGAGTAAAAAGAACAGACAGGGAAGAAGAGGAAGGGATGTGCGCTGTGTTAACCCTAGGGTTAAACGGCGCCGTTCCTTTTATTATTTTTTTCAAATACTAAGTCCTAAAACGACGCCGTTTCACTTCAGTTTAAGTGAAACAGCGTCGTTTCATATATGTATAATTAAAAAAAAAAAAAGATTTAAACCATCGGTCGGTTCAGCGGTCCGGCCCAGGTTCAAACCGGGACCGAACCATTGGACATCGGTTTTTCATAAAATCTACCTTGCACCGACCGGTTCTACTCCGGTTTCGGCCGGTTCCGATCTCCGGTGGCCGGTCTGAGTCGGTTCCGATCGGTTTTTCGGTAATTTGTACAGCCCTAAGTATGGTGATGAACAAAATCATTTCTAAACCTTAAAATGATTTCGTTCGGGGGCGGCAAATTCTGGATTCAGTTCTGGTTGCAAATGAATGTTTGGATAGCCGGATGAGAGAAGGCATTCTGAGGGTTCTTTGCAAGCTGGATATGGAAAAGCCATACGATCATGTGAGCTGGGATTTTCTTCTTTATATGCTTAGAAGATGTGGCTTCGGGGATAAGTGGTGCGGATGGGCTAAACATTGTATTTCAAGTGCCCGGTTCTCAGTTTTAGTAAATGGTGTTCCTTGTGGTTTTTTTTCAGAATTCGAGGGGCTTGAGACAAGGGGATCCGTTATCCCCTTTTCTTTTTGTTATTGTTATGGAGGCCTTGAGTCATATGATGGAGGCGGCTGTACGTGGGGGTTTTCTTGCTGGTTTTTCGGTGGGTAATAATAGTAATGGAGTGACTTCAATTTCTCATTTACTTTTTGCGGATGATACTCTTATTTTTTGTGATGCTGAAAGCAGTCAGATTCAAGCTTTAAGGGCTGTTTTAC
This sequence comes from Carya cathayensis, assembly GCA_011037825.1. NCBI lineage: Eukaryota > Viridiplantae > Streptophyta > Magnoliopsida > Fagales > Juglandaceae > Carya > Carya cathayensis. Next base: position 2,189,733 of record QGSO01000136.1, on the reverse strand, counting down.
TGTGTTTTGAAGCTGTTTCGGGTCTCAAGGTGAACTTGGGAAAGTCGGAACTGGTTCTGGTTGGGGAAGTAAGGAATGTTAACTTTCTTGCAGATTTGTTGGGTTGTAAAGTAGTTTCTCTTCCTATGAAATATCTTGGGCTTCCATTGGGGGCGTCTTTTAAAGCTATGAATATTTGGGATGGAGTTGTAGAAAAGGTTGAGAAGCTTTTGTCGGGTTGGAAGAGGATTTATTTATCAAAAGGGGGTAGATTAACCATTATCAAAAGTACCATTTCCAATGTCCCTACATACTATCTTTCTTTATTTCCATTACCGGTGGGAGTAGCAAATCGGATTGAAAAATTGTTTAGAGCTTTTTTGTGGGGAGGCTTGGGGGAGGAGAATAAATTTCATTTAATAAGTTGGCAAAGGGTGTGTTGTCCGATTGTTAATGGTGGTTTGGGGTTCGTAACTTTTTTTTAATAAGGCATTATTAGGAAAGTGGTTGTGGAGATATCATCAGGAAGGGGATTCTTTGTGGAGAGTGTTGATTGATAGGAAGTACGGGTGTGAGTGGGGGGGATGGTGTTCTAAGGAGGGGAGGGGGCCTTATGGTGTTAGTTTATGGAAATACATTAGAAAGGGGAGCTTTTTTGCAAAACAGGTTAAGTTTAAGGTTGGAGAAGGTGTTTGCATTCGATTTTGGCATGATGAATGGTGTAGTGAGAGACCTCTTAAAATTGCTTTTCCGTCTGTTTTCAGCTTGGCTGGAAACCAGCAGGCTGCTGTTTCAGAAGTGTTGTGTTGTGACAATGGGACTGTGCACTGGAATATTTGTTTCACTAGAAATGCTCAAGCCTGGGAACTTTGGGAGGGATTTTATGCTGTGGAAGCATAAGGGGAGTAATAAGTTTTCTGTTAGCTCCATCTACAAGGTGCTGAGTGCCCAATAGAAACTTTTTTTTCCGTGGAAGAGCATTTGGAGGGTCCATGTTCCTTCTAAAGTGGCTTTTTTTATTTGGACTGCTGCTCTTGGGAAGATTTGACGGTTGATAATCTAAGGAAACGTGGTATGATTGTTTTGGAGTGGTGTTGTATGTGTAAGAAGAATGGGGAATCGGTTGACCATTTACTTTTACATTGTGAAGTGGCCAGGGAGTTATGGATTGGCATTTTCAGTAGAGCTGGGTTGTGTTGGGTTATGCCTAAGAGTGTGGCGGATTTATTAGCTTGTTGGAATAGGCATCATAATAGCTCTCAACTGGCTGAAGTGTGGAGATTGATACCTTTGTGCTTAATGTGGTGCATTTGGACGAAAGGAATGATAGGTGTTTCAACAATAAGGAGCGAGCAGTGGGGGAAATCTGGAATTTCTTTGTATCTTCTCTTATTCAGTGGTTTTCTGCTATTGTTCTTAAGGGAGGGAATGTTAATGAGTTTTTGTCTTTTTTTTTTTAAGCTTTCTAGAATGTAATTAGGTGTCTCATTTTGTATACTTCCTGTGTACATGGGCTTTGCCTAGTTTCATTCTCTTCAATAAAGTTTCTTACTTATCCAAAAAAAAAAAAAAAAAAAGCTTATCACATGGGCATTTACAGTGCTGTTTGATTGTTAGTAGCAACACCAACTTGAAAAGGCTACGTATCAGAAAGTACTGGCTGATACCACTCAGATGTATGAGAAGAAGATAGCAGAGTTGATTAAACAGATAGAGGATGAGCATGCACGGTCTGAAAGTGTGGAGGAACAATTAGACTTGATGAAGAAGCTCCTGAGTGAGAATCAAAAGTCAATTCAGGTTTGTAATTTTTAGATTGACCATGAAAAGGGATGGTTCTTATGTTTTTGCCCGAACTTTCCTTTTAGGCTTAACTATTTCTGGTTTGTCATTGGTGGGATTTTTAATTTTTGGAATGCTTCAAATGTGGCTTATGCATGTGTTACTTGTTCTACTTGCAATGGACTAAAGTTAGTTTTCTGATGATCTTTGACACTTCTGTTCATGCCACTCTGCATTGTATAGTAAAACATTATAATCTTACCACCAATTTTAGCAACAGGATCACAAATTCTTATGCTTCTTTTTGCCACTAGCAGAATCATCAAATGGAAAGTTCTAGACATCAAAAGGCCCTTGCGGACACCACTAAGATTTATGAAAAGAAAATAGCAGAGCTAGTTAAGCAATTACAGGATGAGCATGCCCGTTTTGAAGTTGCAGAGGAACAATTAGACTTGGCAAAGAGGCTCCTAAGTGATCATCAAAAGACAATGCAGGTTATTTTATCTCTATTACAAATTAGGTCGTAGTGAGTTTTATATCCTAAATTTTAGGTTCAACTTTTTTCCCATATTGTTTTTGTTATAACAAGTCATGTAATTTTTTTTCAAAAAAAAAAAAAAAAAATCCTTTCTCTCACCCCTCTAAGGAAAGGTTTTTTTTTGGGTCATATTGATAATGATACACACCATTTAAATGCTTTTTTGGCAACACAGATTTTTTTCATGTATTTAAATGTCTTTCTTAAAAAAGGTGAAAGGAGGGTATTGATGATTTTAAAAAGTTTTATCTCTTTAAGGATTTCCTTTGGTCACGGCAATTTCCCCATACATTAAGTTCGGTTTGGCCCAAGAAAATTCTCATCTCAAACTCAAAATTCTCATCTCATTATTACAACTTTCCCAAATCCCCATACAAAATATAATAAATAATTCAAATTTTTCTTAATTTTTTCAAATCCCAAAACAATAATAATATTAAAATATAATAATATTACATCTTAAAACGCAAAATTCTCACTTACCAAACCATACCTAAAACTCTTGGGAACTTATCACCCTGCATTGAATGTCTGAACTACCCTTATTAAAAAGTGCACAAGGTTTCTTAGAACTTCAGTTGTGGTACTTTTTTACATCTTCCATCTGCATGTCTCATTTTCTCATAATCACTCAGTAAAGTCTGTCACCATAAAGATCAAACTTAAGGTTTGGCAGGAGATTTGAGCAATTAAGAACTTGGATAAATTACTTTTGTTAAATTGTGCCATCCTTAATTTAAGGTGAGGGAATGACAGGAGATTTGATCAATAAAGAACTTGGATACATATGTGTGCACATAACAGAGCATGGTTGGCTAAATATGTCTACTCATGATAGTGAATTAACAGTTTTCTTTGTTAAAGGTTTTGGGGCAACAAGAAAATTTCAGCTCTGTAATTGTTACTTCTTTCGACTTCTTACTGGCAGATGTTAGTTTTTACTCCTTATTCATTGATGTTATTTCTTTAGTTCTTTTTATTAATTTAAACTCTAGTTAGGTACTTCTCATGTATAAATCTTACTTGGGCTATGCCTTCTTTTGTTATGAATAAAATTTTTATAAATTAGCATGCTCTTAAATTAGCGATTCTTCTCTATTTCTGTAAAGATCAATATGCCCATGCAGAAGACGTTGGCAACTCAGTCATGTATTGATTTTACTTTGAGATAACCATATTGGGCACCTCTTAAAAGTGCCAAACATCACAAACCCATGTCAGTGTTCCTCTTGAATCTCAGTGTTACTACAGTTATCTTGGAGTGGAAAACTCTTTCACAATGAGACTAACTCTTCAGCTCTTCCTAGTGCTGATATTCCATTCTTCATCTTTCTTATTATTCTTATTCGTTTCAAAATCCAGGGGCAGAAAGAGATTGATGAACTCGAGTTGAAGTTTCAAGAAATGTATCAGCTACAAGAAAATACTTTACATGAGCTACAGTTATTGAAATCAGAGAATAAAGACCTATTGGAAGAGAAGGTATCACTGACATGCCAAACCAGTTGGGTTTGGTTTTAAGTTTTCTCTTTCCAAAGTGTAGATTCACTTAGTATGCTTATCTTGATTTTGGTAACGTAATATTTATTGTTTGTATTTACTTGAGACTTCAGCATTAATAATATTTTTGTTTTGTTTTGTGAAAAGGCAACTCTGAATGAAAAACTTGATTCTGTGAGTCAAAGACTTTCAGAGGAAGAGAAGCAGAGGAAGGCTATTGAAAATGAGCTGGTTAAACTAAAGAGGGCTGTACCTGAAAATGATAATGATTTTGAGGTCAGTTGTTTAATGCTTTCTATATATCAAAATCTTTTATTAGTATTTTAAGTTCTTACATCTGAAAAATCTTTATAGGACAAGACATCTTATGCAAAGGAAGATATAAATAAACAATCTTCAGAATTTGGGAACCGAACAGGTTCATACAGGTCAAATCAATTAAGAGGGACTCTCTCTGGTCAGAGGGCCACAATTGCAAAGATATGTGAAGAAGGTAAGATTTCATCAGTAGTAGGGCCAGATAAACTTTGACAAGTTCTTTACTTTGTCTTCGTTTTGACTTCTATGATATTATGCTTTACAAGTGTTTGACTTCATAAATTCAGTTGGGCTTCAAAAGATTTTACAATTATTGGCATCTGAAGACTCAGACATACAAATTCATGCTGTGAAGGTGGTTGCCAATCTGGCTGCTGAAGGTGCAGTTCAATTTGCCTATAATTTCTCTGTGGATGAAATTATGTTGACATATTTGTCTTTCAAAGAATCTGATATTAGATTTATTGAGTCCTTGTGCAACCTTTTCTCTTATCATCCCTGCTTCATCTGGGTATTAAATATTTCTTCTGTAGTGCATTTTCCTTAAATTTTAGCTTTCCATTGTATAGATATTGAATATTTCTTTCACTTGATAAAGAATGATAATATAGAGGAAATTTTTAAGAGATTAATTTCTATGTACTAACAGCGTTGAAATGCGTACCGAGAATATTCTTTCCTCACACACTAGGGTTAATATCTCTAAGTTGTGCAATAAGGAACACAGCAAGGAAAGCCTTACAGTCATTAATATATATGTTCACGTTTAATTTGTATCTCGAATATTCATTCAAGGTTAAGAACTGGTTAACTCGTTTCAATCAAGGATCTATTCTTCTGTTGGGTTCCAGTCCCGGCATTAGGAGTTTTCAGCTTACTATGACCCTTACACGTCACTTTGGACTTTGCATAATGGTTAGCAACCTTCTATAGAATTTTAATTAAAGACGGAATTATTCATATACCAACACTGAATTCGGGAATTCTATATTAACCTCACAGATACTAGTCATGAATTAAACTAGGTTATGCTGCCTCAACTTAGGGTGCCAGATTTTGGTTCGCTCCAGGTTGAACTTGGAATGAAGTTTTAAAAATATGAGCATCCACAAGAACACTCATATCAATGATTAGATTCTGACAATTTGTAGGATTTCAATGCTATCTCAATTTGGCATGAAATCTTAAAAAAATTTGGAAAACTTCTTTAATAAGATTCCACATACCAATGTACATAGATAAATAAATTTTTTCATATAAAGAACTCAATAGAATAAACTTTTGCATATCTCCTTTGACAAGCATGAAGAAAGTTGAAGCCATTTTGTACATATTTGCAAGTCTGTTTCTTTTTCAACTGCAACTTAATCTCTTTGTATTTTGTTGTTACTTGTTAGACTTTGTCATTTCTCATCTTTTAGGGGGCCTCTCTTTCAATAGCAAAGCACTTCTATTCCTTCTGTCTCCTAATATGTTTCTGCCTTTAAATTGAAGGCTGAATATGCATTGGTCATTAGTATGTTTCTTTTCTCTCAGGTGAGTCAATAATATGAGGATTTCTGTCGTGCATAATAACTAGTGTATCTGTATGTGTTCTGTTCAGACATTAATCAGAAGAGGATTGTAGACGAAGGAGGTTTAGATGCTTTGCTTATGCTGTTGCACTCATCAGAAAATACAACTATTCTTAGAGTGGCTTCTGGGGCCATAGCCAATTTGGCAATGAATGGTGAGCAGCTTTGTCCGGTTTTCTCACTGTGCAGATGCACATGAATAGTTAAGTTTCTTAAATGAAAAAGTTTTCCATCTCATCCCATCCCATTTCCTTGAAAGACAAATATGGGATGAGATTGGAATGATATTGGTTTTCCATCTCATCTCATTTCATCCCATCTCATTTCCTTTCCAAACATCATTCAAGTACAAACACTTTCAAATTAATCATTACAACTTTCCCAGACTTTCAAATAAATAAATAAAAAATAATTATACTTTTTCAAATCTCAAAACAAAAATAATATTAAAAAACTATATTCTCACAATATTTTAATTTTATAATATTTTTATTCAACTTTTTCTCTCTCTTTTTCCAAAACGGTAAAACCCAGTAAATACTTAACTCAAACTATCTAACTACTATTCACAAACCATCTCACTACTTTCACAAAATTCTCATCTCATCTCATTCTCCAAGCATCCCCTAAGTTAGCATACCTTGAGTTGCCATGCAATAAGAGACCACTAATGTTAACACCTTAATCTCCAAATTTTGGTTGAGCACATTGGTCTTTTGTCCCATTACTCTCCTTGTGTTTGTTTGAGAAACACAAGGAGAGTAACTCTACCCATGAAGAGTCATAGTTTTTAAGCTTTTTATCTTCCTCTAAAAGACATCAATATTGTAAGTTGATTTGTGACTTGGGAGAGGATGAAGTGGCTTCATACTCCATGTTTAAATTAAATATTGTAGTAGATGATAAAATTTGCTTATGAATATTTTGATAAGATAGGTTGCTTGTTAATAACACAAAATAATCCAATGCTTTAGCATTGAGAATACAGCATATCATTTGTAGAAAAACTTTCATCTCTCTTTTTTTTCTTCCTTCGAATCTTCTCAGAACAGAATCAAGGCTTGATAATTGACAAAAGAGGTGCTCAACTACTCGCAAAGACAGCATCTAAAACAGATGATCCACAGACTTTACGAATGGTTGCTGGTGCGCTTGCCAATTTATGTGGAAATGGTAAGTTGATGGTGATTTCACATCACCCAGCCAAAAATTTATAGAGTAGTAATTTCTGTATGGATGGTGTATAATGAAAAAGTTTTTACTACTGAATTTATCTTATGCCGTCTTCAGTTTCAATACTGGTAAGCTTCAATATCTTGTCGATCCACTAATTTTCCTGACATGTCTTCCGTCAAATCAATTAAATCACTTCTTGCTGAGGGTTTAGTGAGCACCAGAGATCATACAAGGGATGGAAGATCTACTAGTGTTTTGATGCGGTAGTTCTTTTCTTACAGAAAAGCTACTCTTGTTGCTGAAAGAAGCTGGAGGCGTCAAGGCACTTCTGGGAATGGTTAGATCTGGGAGCAGTGATGTCATTGCACAGGTTGCTAGAGGACTTGCTAACTTTGCAAAATGTGAATCCCGAGGAATTATTCAAGGTTTGTGGGTGTTATTCCTTCATAGCATACCCGATCAAAAAAAATTCTTTATTAACACACAAAATTAAGCAGTGGTAGTCTCTACTTAAAATGAACGTGAATAACTTTTCTTTAGCAGGACATAGAACAGGCCGTTCGCTTCTAATGGATGATGGCGCACTTGCATGGTTGATTGCCAACTCCAATACAGCTTCAGCTTCAACCCGACGCCATATCGAGCTTGCTCTTTGCCATTTAGCACAAAATGGTAAGTTGCTGACTGTACTTCCTCATTTAGAAAAGATACAAAGAAACAAGACAGCTACTTTTACAATAAATGAGTCTGGCACATCGATACCAAAACCAGAAACTTTTATCTATTCTGAAAGTTAATTATAATCTTTAGAAGTGAGAATATACGACTCTCCTCAACTCCCTGTACACTCGCTGGGTCAAAACCCTTGACATGCTGGTTTCCTCTAAATGTATATCGATTCCTAACTTGTGATTGTTGTTTTTTGCTCCTTTTTAATCCCACATCGGTGGGATTAAATGAAAGAGGCCTAGGCCTCAGTTATAAATAAGAGGCTTAGCCTCTTAGTTTAAGTGCACCAGTTGAAAGCTTAATTAGTAACTTTTGACTTTAGTTAAATTCCTCTATTGACCTTTTAAGTGTAAAAGGGAAAGAGGTGTAAAGTTAAAGTTTTATTAGTGGGGTAGCTTTGTGGGTGTGTTTGGGGTGAGGAGAAAAATTGTGTGATTGTAACAATTTTTCACATAGTGAATTTTCTTCTCTGGGTCTGGTGGTTTTTCTCCTGTTTTGGAGTTTCCACGTAAATTTCTTGTGTTGTTATTATTTCTCTATTTTTCTTGTTATTCCTGCAAAGGGTAGATCCTAGGGGGAGTGAATTTGGGAGGTCCAAATTCCCAACAGTGATAATCTACATGGGTGGGGGGTTGGAAGGGGGGAAGAGGGGAGAGGGGGGGGAGGTGGGGGGGCATGCGATTTTTTTAAGATTCTTGATAGGGTGCTGCAATCAATAATGTGTTGAAGGATAGTATTACATCGTAGCCACCTCTCCGAGAGGACTCCGTTTAGCTGAAGATCAATACTATGATAATTACCCTTCATAGAATAGTAAGAATTATTAAGAATTGACCTTACCTGCAAAGTAATTTTGAATTGTCTCTTGAAGTACCAATGTGGTTCTGTGGACATCTTTAATTCCTTCATGGTTAACACACTGTAATCAACTGGTGTTTGCAGAGGACAACGCTAACGACTTTATATCCGGTGGAGGGGTGAAAGTGCTTTTTGGAATATCGGAGGAGTCCAGTAGAGAAGACATCCGCAACCTTGCAAAGAAGTCACTCAGACTGAATTCGTCGCTTCAAGCTGAGATGCATATGCAATGGTAGTAAAATGTATAGAAAATCCAATATTATTATCTCTCTTTCCTTTTATCTTGACTATGTACATACAGAACGCAGTGTAAAGAACTGCAGCTCTATCGTATAGTGGCCCGTTTTTCCATCATTTATTTGCGCTCGCTACTCGTGAGAGCTAATCTATGGGCCAATATAGAAAATTTTTCTGTAGCAAAAATTATTAAATGTTCTCAAAATAAAGATGATTTGGTGCTCCCATTTTATTATAATGTGTGAAGTAATTAAAATTATCTTATTATAACGTCTTATGTAATTAAAATTGTTTTGAGAAATTATATTTATAGTTGTAGAGTATGTAAGGACTACACAATTCTTTTGAAAAAAGTGAATAAATATAAAACTTTAAAAAAAAATTAATATTATTGCACAATACTTATGTACTTTATGGCTGACTGTAATAGCATTATTCAAATTGTTTAGGTAAACATAAATTTTAACTGACACGACAACCTATAATTTGATGAGTCCCAGATAGCCGTACTCCAAGAATACCTAATGGCTAATGATAAGGGGCACGATTTGATATGATCATGTCTCATGATCCATAGTCACCAAAGCTTTCAGCCTTTTTAGTTTCAACGATAATCGCATTAGCATAATTTTCCATACGGTTGGCATCGATGCCATTGCCCATCCCACACCAGGTCGAACTACAAAAGCGGCAAGGTCGATACTCAGTACAAGTAATATTCGGTAGAGGAGCCTGTCTGAATCCCACATGCCAATAACGTTTTGCTAATTTTGAACTCGTGAAAACAAGGCTGTTTATGCATCTCTGTATTTCTAAGCTGAAATGTTGAGATTATAATTATCTACGGGGAACAGGGTTTGTTTAGTTTGGAAGTACTGATAAACAGGGATCTGGAAGTCTTCTGTGAAAATTATTTTGAATGATTTACACATAATAATACTCAGCATCGCAAATATACATCGAGTTTTCTGTTTGTTCTCAGGATTGCTGAATTGAAACTTCGTAAAGCCCAAAAGGAAAACATAAAACGCCCAAAATTGATACTACCCATGAACAAATTACAACGACAAAAGCAACGGTATCAGTCTCACCAGAATAATATGTCACAAACTAAACCACGGTATGGCACATGCTGAGTGGTGACTTCCATGGAAGTGGCATCTACATCCGATTGCAGCATCAGCCTTTCCTAAGAAATAACAATCTCATACGCATTTGAGCAACACGCCACGTCTAGAACGAAGAACCTTACAATTTGATATGCGACAATTCAATCTAAATCCAGAACTGGAAAAGCTAATGGGATAAAATCTCTGATACACGATCCTGTGCATCAGCAGGAATATCTCTTCCTGGGACCTGGACCTTTAGAAGAGTCATGTACCTGTCAAAGTTACGTGTTATGTTATTCGCCAACTACACAATGTATTCAAACCAAGAGAAAGCACCAAGACAGTCATATTAACTCACTCTGCATCTGTAAAAATGTTCTCATGCTCCACAATGAAGGCTAACAAGGCCTGTAAACAAGAATAGCAACACTAATCACTAGTGCCAACACAAGTTTAAACAACAAACTCTTAAGTTCATGACTTGCCTCAAATGGCATGTTTAGAAGTTCGTAGTAAGTACGGACACGGTCCAATCTCTGTTGTACAGCTTCGCTGTTAATTGATGGGATAGCTGCCAGGGCCTGTAGTGCCAATAAACACAATGTAGAAGGCAGTATTGTATCATAAAATTAAAATAAAAACCAGCAAACCCCATTTCCACGATTGGGGGGGGGGGGGGGGGGGGGGGTGTTGGTGTTTAATGGATCGAGTATATGACCACCCTAATTCTAAAGATATTTGCCATTTGCTCCCAGCTTAATGTCGACCTTTTATATAATGACACCCAAATGTAGGAAGGCCAACCCCTAAGAGCCTTTGCCCTCTGCAATTGGGAGGTAAAGAAACTTGTCCCATTTGTTATGCAGTTCAACTCATACAACCATTTTGATAAAGGGAATTGCATTGCCCATGCATTAGTCCACTGGAGAGGATCAAATCCTATTCGTCATACAGCTAAAATATAAACAAGAATGACAACTAGCATAAACAAGAAAGGAGAATAGTTGACACCTTCAAGTCACATGTTGGACATCAAGCCACATATTCCATTTTTTTTTTTCCAACATCAAGCACATGGAGGATGATATAACATTACAGGTAATTCAATCATTTAGGGACAACTATATTCACTCAAAAAAGCTTCATTTCCACCTGAAAGAAAAAAAGGACAAATGAAGCCTGAGGGTAAACCTTTGAATTTGCTAGGAATGCAAATCACATTCCCTTTAGTGAATTTGCATCTGCAAGGACAAGGACGTTTTAATGAGGGATTGACAGATTGAAGGCTCAACTGAAGGATTGAGGAAAAGCTAGCTCAAGATAATGGGAGGTGAACTAAAATTACTCAATTGTATGAGAGCATTTATTCTTATTTTACTGGAACAAATAAAATCTGATAAATGCTTGCTTCCATCACTCAAATCAATTTGAAGGAATGGAGACAATTTGTGTGAACAAGATTATACCTGTTCTAGTGCTATTGAATTCCGGCATATCTGTTGAACCCCAAAAAGGTTGATGGATTTCATATCAGCCAAAGCCTAATCAGACATTGCAGTTTCTCATTAGCAGTGAATGAGTGACGTAAAAATTGCTTGGGACTGCAACTTGAAATATCAACATGTTGAATTTGGAGAGAACACTAAAATATAACCCAAAACCACAGAGAGGCGAACCTTGATAGATGAATTCGTCGCAACGCTACAAATTCCACCAAATATGTAATTCCGCTTTGGACTTGCAATAAAAGGTGCCATTGCCTCGTCCCTACGTGTTATCTATGGGTACAAAAGAGGAAAGACACCTAAGATTTATCTCAAAGAGGATATGATATACACTGCGATTTCAAATGAAGGAGGCTAAGATTTCTATTGTACACATCGATAAAAGCTAAAAATACTGACCTGAGCAGTGAGTGAAATAATAAAGTCATCTGGCTCTTCAGCATCTAGGTCCTCCAAATATTCCCTATTTGTCATTTCCTGTTTAAATCATAATGTTCAGTGAGCTGAAGTATTTTTCATTGCTCTACGTTTCACTTTCAACACCTTTATCTTGTCTGTATCCCACTTGAAATAAAGGATATATAAATTACAAGATTTTTACAAACCTGCATATGGAAAATTGTCTCCAACTGCATCTCCACACGTAAAACCTTAAGGCAATCTATTGCTAATTTCCTGTACTCATCAGCAAATGATGCCAGATCCCTAGTAGGTGCACTGCTTGTTCGAGTATGACGGTGCTTGGGATTATCCTCTACTTTATTGGATACTCTTGAGTTTAATTGTCCAAGCCTACATATAGCATGAAAATTGTGTTTCATTAAGAACTTCCAGAAAGCAAAAAGATTAGAGAAGAAAATTCTCTATTTGCCTATATGTAATCATTTTCATGCCAGTGAGGCATCATAATTTAGGATTGCGACAATATGAGAAAACTCACCTTTCAATTGAGTCTGCAACATACTCCAATGAATCGCTAAGGGATGCTAGCAAAATGAGCTTGTTATCATCACGAATTAGATTCTCCTGCACAATAGAAAATGAAAGAACAAACATCAACACATAATCCTCATATCTATGATCATCTCTTCAAGGCAGTGAGGACCCCATGATCAGCAAGATTTCACTACAATATTTTCATAGAAGTAATCTAACAACACTTTATTGGAGGGAAATTAATAGCCCCAAAAGGAAGAATACAAATTAGTAGTTGCAACGAAGGGACCTGCTTAATGGGCCGCAAAGCCAACAATGAATTGCTCAATTCTAGTTCAACCTCAACACTTTCAGCATCAGAGGCATTGTTGTCAATGTTTGACTGATCAAGTTGATTTGGTAAACAAGAACTTGCTGGATCACGTCGCATCAATTTCTCAATATCGTACCTCCCAATGAGCATATAACTCTGCTTCTCAAGCACAGCCTGAAATATTATGAAAAAAAGCTTTTGCTAAGAAATAAAGTTATTTTTTAACATTCCCAAATGGAGTGCTCAGTGGGTGTACTCAGGGTCCTCGAAGTTAAAATTATAATGACTGGAAATGTGATTCCAGGACAAGTAATCATGGCAACATTTGCTGTGCAGCAGATACAAGCCATCTCTTCAAAAGATTTTATTACAGAAACTAATTAAAGATCAATAACTTATGTTAATTTTCCAACGTAATATAGCAGAAGTAATGAATTTGGGCAGGTATATGGTTACTTAATTATGTATTTGTTTCCTTATGTGGTAGTGTACTTGCAGTACTAGCAAGCAAAAAAAATACGGTATAGAAAAAGGATAAAATGTGAATATTGAAGCAATGAAACTTACAATAAAAAATGATCTAAAGTTAAATCAAATTCATCCAATGGAACCAATCAGATAATCACAAATACCAAATAGAAATCAGATTGGTCAAGTGATTAGATCTGGCGGTGGAACAATAAGCTTCATTAAAGGAAATTATAAAATTGCTTTGGAATCTCGTATCATGAGGCAAAATTTCAAAGATGTAAAAAACGTTTGTGCAGGAGATTTATAAAAATGAAAAAAGAAAGGATACGATGGTTAATGCTAAATATTTTCAAATATTACTATCTACTACAGTTAAAATCATGAGGCATAAAGCACCGAGAATTTAACTAATTATGAGCTGGCAAAAAAATCAAGGATGCAGAAGGAAAAAAATGGTGGAGAAAGAAAAATATCACATAAGTCAAAAGGAGTGAAGAGAAAACTCCATGCCTCCATGTAAGAAGTACGACATCTTTCATATGCACGCTCAAGGAAAGTCTGCACATACTTCACAAGGTCACCGGCAAATTTAGGCATTGCTTGAGCCCATCCAAGCACCTAGAGTAAGTTAATGAGTGTCCATTAGGCAGTTAAAATACCACAATAAATACACTAAAAATAATTGATAGAAACTGTTTATTTTATGAGTGACTTATAGAAAACCGTTAAGACATTCAGACTAGAGGCTCTCTACAGCGTCCAAACCCTGTGACTCCAGTCGGATTGTTTGCAAAGTTCTTTTTTTTTTTTTTTTCGGGGGGGGGGGGGGCTTTCTTTTAATGTGGGAAAAACAAGTTAACTTGCCTCTTTTGCCAAGAAATCGATAGCCAAAAGCCCTTGTAAGACTGGTCTTCCCTTCTCAACCAATGGAGTATAAGTAGCACCAGTATGTGCCCTCGGCCGAAATGCAGCTGGACCTATAAGATTGCTCACAGAAATAAGGTCACTTGTTTGTGCAGAACAAAGACAACTAAGAGACTAATATGCATGGGTCCCAGGTACATAGGAATCATCAAACAATATCTCAATGAGACATCCAACTATCCTGTGTACTTTGAATGCGGCACGGATGTAAGTGAAAGGGAAAAAAAATCTTCTTTGTATGATCAAATAATGTGAAGTTGTTATCAAAGAAAACTAGTTGTTTCATTCCTTCCCCAAGTTCTGTGGCTCCAAATATTAAAAACGTGAGCCTGCTGTGTTGCATCATAGCCTTTTCCGGCTATAGACTATCTCCAGAAAGCATTTTTTATTAGTTTTTTTAATAAGTTAGACATTATTGATGATCGATAGAGGTAGTGACGAGTACACGTGGTAATACATAAGAAACACCCACCAGGAATAAGAAAAAAGAGCAAAGAAACCCAGAAAACTAGAAAATAGAAAAGCAAAAATGAGCAATCATCCAATGGTAAAGGGTTTTGAAAAAGAGATCTTTAAGGTCCGCCACTGTCATAACAAACGAAATTTATTAATGATAAAAAATAGCATCCTAACACAGGAAACTTATAAAATAGACTTTTTACTGACAGTGGAATCTCAATAAGTGAGGGCTCTATAGGTCACCTACTTCTTCAATGTTATACAGCCAGCAGAATGTAGTCTTCATAAATTGAGTAACGGCCCATTTTATCAGTTTTTTCTTTTTTAGTTCAAATTTCAAATTTCAACTTTCAAAATCTTCACCATTTCAATAGCTGACACGTCAGCACATATGGTTATGTGCGTAAAGTTGTAAGTATATATAGCATTTTCCTTCGTGTAAAATATATGTTACTTTTCCCTTTTTCCAAAAACAAATAATTTGCTTATAAAAAGAGAATGCTTTCGAGGTCAAAGTGGCAACTTATTTCTGTATGCGGCACTCACACACGAGTGCAATTATGAGAAGAATTAGCAGCACTTAGATGGGTCTTGGAAATTGATATCATAACCTCATAAAGCATTTTGAATAGATGAAGTTAGAACCTTGAGATACAATGAATTAAAAAATTTGGTGCGTATTTCAGGAACTCAACCCACCAAAAAATAAAAGAAGAGCCAATGCATTTTATCAGCTCTCAACCATAGGGCTAAAACAAGACAGAGTTAAGATAGTTCAGAGAACTTGCTTGATATAGCTTGCTGTACGCTCTTTCGGTAGTCTACAAACATAGTTGGTAAAAAGTGGTCCTTCACGAAGTTTTCCACAAATGAAAGCAATCCATCATTCCTGCAGTTTTTAGAAAGTTTGGAATTCAATGCATATTGATACCAGGTGAATAAAGAGGAATCACAACACTGAATTTACAGTGTTTATTAGGGGTGGCAATTCGTGTTCGCAGGTTGTGTCAAGTCATGGACACTTGACAATATGGGTCAACCTGAACATGACCCGTTAAGCTAAACGAGTCAAACCTTCAAACTCTAACACGACCCATTTAAATAATGGGTCGTGTTGTGTCACCCGTTTTGACCCATTCAATAATTAATTAAAAATTGGTCAACACAACACGACTCATTCAACGTGTTTCACGTAAATGAATTGAACTAACTCGCATAACCCATTTGATATGATTAACATAATTTCACATAAAATTTAAAATCTATATTTATTAATAGTCACAGTATCTATAAAAAAAAAATAAGACTACCTAATAACAAAAAATATTAATACTTTTCATATTTTAACCTATAATAAAATCAATATTACAATCCAAATGACAACAAATATGAGCATATGTCCAGAATTACAATCTCAACAATTTTACAACCCAATCATAATAAAATTGTAATTTTAAAATAAGATTTAAACGGATTATTGCGGGCTGACTCAATTTGGGTTAAGTGGGTTGATATGTTATTGACCCGTTTATTAATCGTGCCTTAACAGGTCCACCCGTTTTGACCCCATTTCTATCAAACGCAAACCCGCTAATTTCGTGTTAGGTTCATGAGTCGTGTCACATATTGCCACCCCTATTGTTTACCCAACATTGGCTAACTATCAAAAAATGCCAGCAGACTAAAATGACATAGGTAGATAATTTAGCAGTACAAGAAAGAATAATGATATATACAAGCCCAAAATGCTTCATGCATGCCTTTTATAAAAAATAATAAGGAAAAAAAAAATTGGCCCCCACTAAAAAAGTGTGAAAAATTCACTTTTTATGGGCCCACTTTTTTACAAAGGGCTTATGCAATGCTTGTGCATTTAGGGCTTGTCCCTAACATTACTCTATCCAATTTCAGTTAGGCAAGAAATGAGAAAACAACATGTAACATGGAAAGAGTACAAAAAAACTTATAGGTTGTTGGAATACATAGTTGTAATTAAATGTATAGTATGAGGGTATAATGGTCACTACCCTATGTATATGTATAGTTGAATATTCATCAATAATATCAGAACAAAGTATGCTCTCTCTTTTGTTTATCGACTACATGGTATCAGAGCAGTGAGTAGTCGGTGGTGGTTGTGTGACGGAGTTAGTGGTGTTTTCCGGTGGGTGCTGGTGGTTGTCGTTGGTCGTTGGTAGTGCTGTGAAGTTTCGGCTGAAGTTCGGCCGGCAGCTCCTTCTAGAGTATTTTTCCAGTGACATAAGGAGTTATCTCCGATAATGGACACCGGAATCGAGGTCGCCGGCATGGTCTGTCCACTCCGATGAATTTTCGTCTCCATCGGCCACCGGAAGGACGGTGTATCGCCGGCCGGAGAAGGAGTCTCGGGGCGTTTGGCTGCAAGTTCCCACTATCCTATCCGTGGTTGTGCATGCCCCCAATCTGGAATAAGAACTTATTCCTATCTGGAATAGCACCTGTTTGGCAACAAGTATACGGTAATCCTGCTTTCCTTATTCTTGGTTAGGTATAGCTTATTTGCAGTTTGATTTTATTTTTGAATCCGAGACACCCGAATCCGAAATAGGGCCGAAACAGGGCCGATACAGGCCGGTTCCGGCAAAACAGAACCGGTTCCAACCGAAACAGGGCCGATACGGGCCGAAACAGGCCCTGAAATTGGCTGTTCTGACCGGTATACACTGTTTTTCATCCGTATAGATCCGAAATTTGGTTTGTTGAGCTGGTTTCTATTTTTCCAGCGTGTGTTTGTTTGTTTTTGATCCATATTCTCGTATTTTTCTCCATGGAGGCCAAGTTTGAGTCATTATCTATTGCACTAAATGTTAATATGCCTATGACTACCGTGAAATTAAATGAAAAAAACTACATATTGTGGTCAAAATCTGTTGAAATGTTCTTGAAAGGTAAGGGTCTTCGTCGTACCCACTTGGTTGATTCAATGCCTGATTCAACTAGTTCTACCTTTGCTCAATGGGAGCAAGAAGATGCTCAAATCTGCTCCTTGATGTTGACTAGTATTGAGCCTAATATTTGTGCTAGTTTAGTACACTTTGACACTGCTCAAGAGATATGGAGGCACCTCAAACAGATGTACTCGGGTGTTGGAAACACAACTCGTATTTATGAGTTGTGTCAACAATTTTTTGGGTTGGAACAGGGTGCTTTGGGCCTGGAAGAGTATTATTCTCTGGTGATGAGCATATGTGAGGAACTCAAAATTTATCAACCTATCACCTCTGATGTTTCCATTATGCTAAAACAACGTGAAGAGTTCAACGTTGTTTGGTTTCTAGTTAGCCTAAAACCTGAGTATGAGTCGGTGCGCTCTCAAATTCTGGCAAGCCCACAGCTCCCCTCATTTCCTGATGTGTTCTCCCAACTCCAGCGAGCCACATTATCTGGACCAGGATTTCAGTTATCTTCTGACCAGAGTAATGAGAGATCCGCTTTAGTTGCCTCCTATGTTGCTTCTGGTGGGCGTGGAGGTCGGAGTGGTAGAGGTGCACATGAGGGACGTGATGCCAGAGGTAACCGCACTCGAGGTTGTGAATCTCGTAAGTGCACACATTGTGGTCGCACTAACCACTCGTTGGACTATTGTTGGGATCTACATAGTAGACCATCTGGGTCCGCTAATCAAGCCATTTGCCAAGACTCTACATCACAGGCAACGAGTTCCAACTTGCTTCCAGAGATGATCAGCATATCGAAAGATGAGTATGATCAGTTTTTAGTCACACGAGCGGCTTCATCTTCCAAAGCTACTTTCACCCAACCAGGTACGGCATCCACATGTCTGGTCTCATCTACCCAAAATCCATGGATCATCGATTCAGGAGCAAATGAACATTTGACCGGTTTGTCTCATTCCTTATCTTAGGTACTATGTCATTTCCCAAGAGTGTTACTCTTGCTAATGGTTCTCTTGCTAAAGTTACAGATATTGGATCCACCAAACTCACTGATTCTATATCCCTATCATCTGTTCTATATGCTCCTAGTTTTCCCTTTAGCTTGCTGTCCATTAGTAAAATTACTCAAAATCTTCAATGTTCAGTGACATTTTTTCCTTCTGTATGTATCTTTCAGGATCTCAAGACGGGGAAGAAGATTGGTACGGGACAAGAAACCGGTGGTCTGTATTACCTCGACGTCAAGCAGTCACCCACTCGAGCCCTCACTTCCTCCTCTGCATTTGAATAGCATTGCCACCTTGGACACCCATCACTTTCTCTTCTGAAACGTCAAGTTAGGGATCTTGGAAATGTGTCTCCCTTTCCTCGTGAAGCATGTCAACTTAGTAAACACCACCGTGTGTCTTTTGTACCTCGAGTTGATAATCGAGCATCTTGATCTTTTGCATTGGTTCACTCTGATATATGAGTACCATTCAACATTGTATCAAACAAATTTCAATATTTTGTTACATTTGTTGATGACTATTCTCGTATGACATGGTTATTTCTGATGAAAGCACGATCTGAACTCCTTTCCATATTCAAAGTCTTTCGAAAAGAAATTAAAACTCAATTTAGACAAAAAGTTCAAGTTTTGCGTTCTGACAATGCTAAAGAATATCAATCTAATGCCTTTGCTACTTACTTAAGCAATAAGGGAATTATTCATCAAACTTCATGTTCTTACACCCCCCAACAGAATGGGGTGGTTAAACGCAAAAATCGTCATTCGTTAGATGTAACCCGAGCACTTTTACTGCATATGCATGTTCCTAAACGTTTCTGGAGTGATGGTATTCTTACTGCATGTCACCTTATCAATCGTATGCCTTCATCTGTCCTCGATGGCTCCTCTCCCCTCTCCATCTTGTTTCCCTCATTGCCATCCTTTTCTCTTTCACCCAAAATCTTTGGGTGTGTTTGCTATGTTCATAATCTTGGCCCAGGCTTTGATAAGCTTGATCCACGTGCTACCAAGTGCTTCTTTGTTGGTTATTCCCGAACTCAAAAAGGATATCGTTGCTATAGTCCTACCCTTAGACGCTACTTCACAAGTGCTGATGTCACATTTGTTGAGTCCATACCCTATTTCTCATACACGTCTTTGGTTGTTGAGTGTGATCCTCTACCATTACCTACTCTAAACCTTTCTCCTCCACAATCACCCACTGTTACCCAACCCCCTTCAGTACCTTCTCTTGTCCCTCTACAGGTGTACTCGCGTCGCTCACGGACCCCGGCTCCCCTGCCTCCACCAACTTTGTCTCCGTCTTCAGACCCTGAGTTACTCAGTGCTTCAGAATCTCTACCTATTGCTCTCCGAAAAGGTACTCGTTCTTGTGTTACTCAACATCCGATTAGCCAATATGTCTCTTGTCATGCCTTATCTCCATCTTTTTCATCTTTTACTTCTCAACTGTCAAAAGTTTATGTTTCTAAGACAGTTCAGGATGCTTTATCTGATCCGGGATGGAGGACAGCCAAGCTCTTCACCATAATGGGACATGGGATCTTGTTCCTCTGCCGCCGGGAAAACAATCTGTTGGCTATAGATGGGTATACATAGTCAAATTCCATCCTAGTGGCTCTGTGGAACGTCTGAAAGCTCATTTGGTAGCCAAGGGCTACACTCAAATTTATGGCATTGATTACGATGAGACCTTTTCCCCTGTTGCCAAAATTTCATCTGTTCGGGTATTGATCTCTCTTGCTGCTAACTTGGATTGGCCCTTATTTCAATTGGATGTTAAAAATGCATTTCTACATGGTGACTTAAATGAGGAATTGTATATGGAGCAACCACCTGGTTTTGTTGCTCAGGGGGAGTGTCGAGGTACAGTTTGCAAGTTAAAAAATGCATTATCTGGTTTGAAATAATCTCCTCGAGCATGGTTTGGGAGGTTCTCTGATAGTGTATTGACATTCGGTCTTCATAGATGCCAAACAGACCACTCGGTATTTCATCTGCATAGTGATGCAGGTCATATCTTATTGATTGTATATGTAGATGATATTGTAATTACTGGGAGTGATTCAGCTGGAATTGCCAGGCTGAAACAATTTTTATATGATCAGAATCAGACAAAAGACTTGGGTAAACTAAGATACTTTCTTGGAATCGAAGTTAGTAGATCTAAAAAGGGTATCAACCTATCTCAGAGAAAATATGTGCTTGATCTTTTGGAAGAAATTGGAATGTTGGGTGCACGGCCTATTGACACTCCTATGGATCCAAATCGTAAACTCTTGAAAGAGGAATGTGAGTTGTTTGGAGATCCACATCGGTATCAAAGACTTGTTGGAAAATTAAATTATCTGACTATCACTAGACCTGATATTTCTTATGCAGTAAGTGTATTGAGCCAATTTCTACAAACGCCTAGGGTCTCACATTGGAATGTTGTAATCCATATTCTTTGGTATCTTAAGCGAGCTCCTGGACTTGGGTTGTTGTATAGACCAAATGAGCATCTTAGAATTGAAGCTTTTTCAGATGATGATTGGGCAGGATCTCCATCAGATGGAAGATCGACTACTGGATATTGTACCTTTGTAGGAGGTAACTTGGTTACATAGAAGAGTAAGAAGCAAACAGTAGTAGCTCGATCTAGTGCAGAGGCCGAATACAGAGCAATGGCTCACACTGCTAGTGAGCTAACATGGTTGCAACACTTTCTTCATGAGATTGGGTTTCCAGCTCCTTTCCCCCTTCAGTCATTTTGTGATAATTAAGCTGCAGTACATATTGCGTCTAATCCTGTGTTCCATGAGAGGACTAAACACATTGAGATTGATTGTCACTTCATTCAAGATAAGATATTCAGTGGTGACATTTCTACACCCTTTGTGAAGTCTGCTGATCAACTTGCAGATGTGTTTACCAAACCACTTTGTCATAGTCAGCTAAAGTTTATTTGTTCCAAGCTAGGTTTATATGATATATATGCCCCAGCTTGAGGGGGAGTGTTGGAATACATAGTTATAATTAAATGTATAGTATGAGGGTACAATGGTCACTACCCTATGTATATGTATAGTTGAATATTCATCAATAATATCAGAACAAAGTATTCTCTCTCTCTCTTGTTTATCGACTACAGGCTTCATAACTACTTGACAGCTCATACAACATGGTGATTCTTCATATAAGATATAGAACTAAACATGGAAAGATTATAAGAGTTTTGATCTTACCCAAGCTGGTCATACTTTGTCGGCAGCATTGAAGCAACCTTATCTGTAAACTGCAGAGAACAAGAGATCAGAAAAGGCCACCTAGAGAACCCACTATGCAAATACATATTTCACAGTGATAGCACATATGTGCAGCCAAAAACCTGGAGCACAGGTCGATATATAGATGCGGCTAGATATATGCCTTGCTCAGGTAAGACTGTTGCAGATCCATAACCTTCTTGCAATACATTCGGACCCCTCCTACTCCATCCTTGGCGAATGAGGTCAACTCCTGGTTAGGAATCAAGGATAAGATAAAGGAGATAAGTTTATGGTAATTAAGGACCCACAGAAATCAATACAATCAACTAAAAACAGAAACTAAAGCCATATATGCAATGAGAGACAATCAACAAAATGCGAGCAGTGTATCTTCAGCATACCCTGGTTAGGAATAGCTATTGTAGCATCAGTGAAACGAAAAGCAAAGGTAAGACCCTCCCCAGGTCGGTCCCTGCAACCCATTAACACGAAATATACATGATTGTGTGACAAAAAATGAGAACTGAATGTCTTCACAGAAAGTGAGAACTCAATGAAACTGATATAATTATGTTGAACAAAAGGAACCCAGAATGTAGTAAACTACTACGAAGTCTATATGAAAAATAATAACATGCAAACATACAAAAACGTTCATAGATGACAGAAGAATCAAATTTTTGAATTTCAGATGTTGGGGGACATAGGGAAGGGACACAGCAAATGGGTTAAATTGGAAAAGGGGAAAAAACTCATATATTGGGCGTACTTGTTCAATATAATCTACCAGCGGATGGCAACCACCCTATGTCTCTCTAGCTTTAATTTACAAGACTTTCTTTCTCCTCTTTCACACATTAGGTGTATTAGTTGCATACCCAGTGTACCTCGATTATGCCTTCACAACTTTTTTTGCTCATTAATACAACTCATCTTACACATCCCAAAAATAATATATTTCCTAAACTTAGAAATAAACTAAAGTACATTTAGAAATATATAATATATCCAATTGATTGTCCTATAACTACTGTTGTACTCTAGTTTTTCCAAGTATGACTGTATCATCATATTTGTATTGTCTCACGTCAGTGTCCTGTGGTCAGTATCAATGCTTCCAAATACCACAGACAATTCATATTTTCCTTGAGGAAAATTTTGCTGCCAACAAGTATCAAAATTTGGAAAGCTACTCCACCATGTCTAGTGTGGATGATTTGGAGGGAAAGGAATAGATGGAGCTTAATTTTGTTTTGGCCAAGTCCTTTTTTTCCTTAGATCTTTGAATGATTGGATAAGTGCCTTGGTGCCAATAAACTCAAAATTATAATCAGGTGTCCTTGAATTCTTATATTTAGATTGTAACTTTGATGAAGTTGTTGTAGACAACAAGTATAGTTGAAAACATCTTCTTTTTTTATAAGTAAAATTGAAATCATCTTCTTATTAAATAAGGAAAAATATAGTTGTAAGCACAACTGCGCACTAATATGTGCACTAATCTAATGTGATTGGTCAAAAATTAGATTTTATTGAAAACAGTACTAATTTAAATTTTAAATATGAAAGAATCAGTATTGGTACGCAAATTAGTACCCAACTTTGCTTGTACGTAGCAAAATTCAATTAATAAACTGATTCATGACTCCTCAAAAAAAGGGTTGGGTGGGTGAATGGCTGTTACCACAACCACAACCACAAACAAACCCAACACCTGTCATTATCTGGCCATCACCAAAATGCAGCCTCCAACACCATGACCTGCTCCTCCACCTTTGACACAGTGCTGCTCCCATGCCAGAATAACCCCTCACCTGACTCTGGCCTCTTCTCAAAACTTCACACTACCACGAGCTCTAACCACAATTACCATCACCTTTGACCTCTCTTCCACCAGCACTATTTCGACTAGGGAAGCATGACTACTGCATCACTACTATTCCACAAATTTCATAGCAGATCACAAGCACCATTTAGAGCATCTCATTGCAGGAAACAAACAACCACCATCTCAACCATCAGATCACTGTCGTAGCAATCACAACAATCATCATGTCAACTCCTTCACATGGATGTCGCACTACTCACTGCGATTGAGGCGGGCCACTCACTGGAAACCAAATCAAGATTTAAGAAAAGTAGGGAGCTGCGATTGAGGCGGGCCACTCATTGGAAACCAAATCAAGATTTAAGAAAAGTAGGGAGTTAAAGCGTCTTTATTGGGCAATCAACTACGACGCTAAGGGGATTAGAAGGGAAAAAAAAAATTACGACGCTAAGGGAGGTAGTTCGAGTCAAGGGAAGACTAAAAGGAGAGCATCATGAAGCCGTCCATGTAGAGGGAGTTTCAGGTTGGGGTTGGGGTTGGGGAGGTGTGTTTTGTTCCCATTCAGGTTTGGTGTATTTTGGATAGATTTCTAATTTTCATGGGCTTATTGGTCATTAAGCCCAGTGTATTTGTTTACTCCTATTGATATTAATATATATAATATTTTTACTTATAAAAAAATTTCAAAAAAAAAAAAGGAAAAAGAAAAAAAGATGTCCACCATCACCAACTACAACTCCATCCTCACCACCAAGGCTTCAACATCATGCCAATGACATTTCAGGCCTCAGTCTCAGGTACTAAGATATATCACTTACTTATCAAAAAATAGATATATCACGTCTCACTTGAAACAGTCATTCTCAGTTCCTCTGTATGTTATCCATTTTTATACAAGGCACTTTTTAGATACTTTCTGACATATCTTTGATACTTCATAGATAGTTTCAAGAACTGAAAACAAAAAATCTAATACTTCTTGGAGCACATCAGATGCACCTTGAACAGTAGGATTTGGCCTCTCTCAGTGTACTTCTAAGGCTAGCTTATCATAATTAGCAAATACTCAAGGAAGGAGAAATGTGGAGCAGTAGCATAAACTAAAACAAATAAACTGAGTTTATAAAAGTTGAAAAGTGATGCAAGGAATAGCACATAGTAGACAGTAGATATTTGAATATAAACTTAAGGGTACTTACCTCTTTTCCTTGGAAGGGGCCTTGCTTGCTAGTCTAGCTGTTTGTACGGCAGCATCTGCAGATGCGGCTTCGGGAGTTGCTCGCAGAATCTCACAAATGAGTTGTTGACATTCACTCTTTGGCACATTAAAGAATTAAAAATTAAAAGAATAAGTTAGGAAGGGATCATGCCTGCTTATTACTATTTTTTTTTTTTTTTGGTGGTTAAATAATCTTCAGATAGGTTACCTGCAAAACTGTCAAGGAAAAGCTAATGTTGTAACCCCCGGTAACTTGAGATGCTTCGGAATCAGAGTTCCAATCTGTTGGCGTTGACCTTGGTGTGTTTGCTTCAATTTGATGAGTGGATTTTGATTCTAGAATCTCTCCAACAATGACATGATTCTCTGAACAAGTAAAATTGAGAAACTTTGTTTCAACATTAAAAGGGAAAGTAAAAGATAAGAAAGTACCTACCTATAAAAAAGATAAGAAAGTAGGAGATGGCATCTCACCAAATATCTGAACAACGGTGTCCAATATTGAATCCAGAAGCTCCCTTGCAGCAGCCTGTGCTTTTCCTGTGGGAGCCATCACGGGTGACACAGGGCTCACTGCCAAAAGAGTCCCAGATAGAGATATCCCGTTCTGACGCTTATGTTTGGGAAACTGGAAGCTTTCTAATTGCCCTTTCATAAAATGAAGACCTGCAGTAGCAGTGCGGTCACCCTGTACGATGCCATACCTTGAAGAATTAACAAGTTCTGCGTGAGCTTTAATCTTGAACATGATAATCTCATGAATTGTTGGTCGCAGTCTTTGGCTGTTTCAAAACAAAATAATAAAATGTCATCATAATGAACATATGGGGAAAAAAATTGATAACGTAACATCCAAGAATTCGAAAAGACGAATACACATGGTCAAGGTATTCAGAACTAGTTTTCTATGTATCCAGGACAATTAAAAATCCAAGAAATTTAATCAGCAAATAAATTTGTCCCTATATTTCATGCACATTTAATACAAAGGGTTCATAAAAACAAGGGTATTGGCATTAGTAAGTCTCAAGAACTCTATTTATAATATAACTCATAGGGTGGTTGATTGTTATTTAGTGGCATATACCATGTTAATGCTTTATAAGATGGAACATTAGATACCAATAAAACATAAACATTTTTTTTTTATACGTAACCAATACAACATAA
Organism: Carya cathayensis; assembly: GCA_011037825.1. Lineage (NCBI taxonomy): Eukaryota > Viridiplantae > Streptophyta > Magnoliopsida > Fagales > Juglandaceae > Carya > Carya cathayensis. The sequence continues at coordinate 2,163,903 of QGSO01000136.1, read as the reverse complement.
ACATAAATAGAAAAGTTTGTAAGAATACCAAGAACGAGAAATATCAAGGTCAGAACCAGATCCATTCACCGAAGTAAAGGGGGAGAATGAAATATCCAAGAAAATCCTATTTTCTAGAGTGATAAACGAAATAAACAAAAATATTTATGGGGATTCTGTCCAAAACATCTTTGGAGGAAACTAAATTCTTTCAAAACCATGCTTCAACAGAATCAAGGATAACTATGTCGGCGAGATGACAAACCATATTATAGCACCAGCAGCAGCAACTTTGCCAAGCATGCAGAGGCACTCAACCATAGTTTGCAAATATTTCACATGAAGTGGAGCATCACTCTTCTTTATTGTTTCCTGCAGACAATATAACACCCCAAACTTCAGTCTAGAATATTAGAATGGCAACACAATAAATTGAGATGTGACTATGAGATATTCTTACAAGAAATTCATCTGGAGTGGAATTTGAAAGCCATGGTGGCATTTCACGAGGAAGGGTTTTGGCATCCTTTAGATTACCATCACCACCATTAACCCTAGCTAATGCCATATGCCCATCAGAGGTGGCATCATCACGTGGTTCTAGAGCACCATCCTCATCATGGCCATCAAAAGATGAACTGAAAGCACATTCAAATGTATACTTACTGGGGTGAAATTTGCACACGATTATAGTATCAAACATTGCAAAACTAAAAGCATAGATTAAGAAAAAGAAGTACTTCATATGGATTAAGAAAAAGGATGTTAAGGAATTAGGTGAAAAAAGCAGCAGCACAGATAGTTAAATAGTTTAAATAGTAACATCCAATCTTACCCTCCATCAACAGAACCCGGCCTATATGATCCATCCACATGAAAACCAATTTGGCTGTCACCTTTCAGTAACCTGGTTCTTCGAGATAGAGGTTGTGAATTATTCACAGATAATGCGACTGCCGTGGTCGTTGGCACTTCATCATCCTTTTCATACATGCTTGAGGCAGCTGAGCTGAAGAATATAATGTTGTTTAGAAGTTAAAGATTTTATTCATAATGGAAATATAGGCATGGCCAAGTACGCAGGAAGTATACAAGAGGAAACACCCAATTAAGAGATAAATAGATACCAGTAAATTTTTTTTTTTTTTTTTTGATAAATAAATAGATACCAGGAAATATATTCATTGAAATTTAAAATAATATTTATAATAAAAAAAAAAAAAAAAGCTTTTAAGAAATAGCTGACATTGTAATTCAAGAAAATTGCGGTCCTAGTGATAAAGAATTTTTTTTGTGATAAGTGTGGTCCTAATGATAAAGAATCAGACTACAAGACCTGAAAACTCCTTCCATAGAAGAAGCCTCCCATCCCAATCACCAACAAAAAAAGAAGGAAAAAATGGATAAATAAAATGATCAAATAAATGCCATCACTTTTCTTTAAAAGACCAGCAGGACCCTAAGAAAGTAGCATGCTAAGACAAGCAGGAAAACTGTAGAGCTGATATCAGCTGCTAAAATTCTGTGTGCATAAGGATTTTCCACTTTCTAAAATCTTTTATTGGTGTTAAAATATATACACACATTCATCAAACCAGCTTTGAACAACTTTTTTTTTTTTTCATTAAGTAAAAAGGAAAAAATTATGACAGGCAGATGGAGGACTACTTTTGAACAACTACCAATCGCATATGCAAACATGCCCAAATGCTAAAACACCACCCATAAGGTACATGATGATATGAAGTTGGAGCTAAGAAGAGAAGTCAATACCTGTATTCACCTTTGTTGTACAGGTGAGCATGCAAATCCTCCAAAACTTTATAAAAAAGAACTCCTCGCAACTTCGTCAGCTCTGACCGGACATCTTGAAGAGCACCAACCTGAGCCACATAAAACTGAATAATTAAAATGCATACATAACACTTCAAAAGTCCAATCCTTACATTTTCCACTCAATAAGGCACTTGGGGTTATTAGGGGGAGCTATCACCGCGTTGGGGAGGCTTTGTGGAGAGTAGTTATCGATTCTAAATTGGGGAGTATTAGAGGGGGCTGGTGTTCCAAGTTAGGGGGGCATATGGTGTGGGGTTGTGGAAAAATATTCGTTCAGGATGGGAGAGGCTTTCCAACTTTTTCAGATTTGAGGTTGGGAGGGGCCATGGTGTGTATTTTTGCATGATGTTTCCTGTGGTGCAAGGTTTATTACGTGCATCTTTCCCACTCTCTACCACTTATAAAAAATAAAAATAAATAAATAATAATAATAATATAATAATAAAAATAATAATAATAAATAAATAAATAAATAAAATTCTTTCCCACTCTCTACCAGATTGCAAGGAACAAGGGGGCTTTGGTGGCTGACTTGTTGGTTTGCTCCAATGGCTCTATCCACTGGAATGTAGTTTTTCGAGAGTGGCTCAAAATTGGGAACTTGGAACTTTTTCTGATTTCTTCGGTTCATTGTATGTTATGACTTTTGGTAATGTTGTGGAGGACAGGATGATTTGGACTCCTGGTGGGAGTAAAAAATTCTCGGTGTGATCCTATTATAAGGCCCTTTCAGGATTTTCTAATGATCACTGCTTTCCTTGGAAGAGTATTTGGAAATGTAAAGTTCCTCCCAAAATTGCTTTCTTTGCTTGGACTGCGCCCCTTAGGAGAATCCTCACCACTGACAATTTGAGGAAACGAGGTCTCGTCATTATGGATTGGTGTTTCTTGTGTAAGAAAAATGGGGAATTTGCATATCATCTAATGTTACATTGTGACGTGGCTAGGTTTTTCGGGGATGAGATCTTTAACTGGATTGGTGTGGCATGGGTTATGCTTGGAAGTGTAGTGGATATTTTCAAGTGTTGGACAAGTCTTAGCGGTAATTTTTTTTTTTTTTTTTGATAGGTAAGAAGTAAATTTTATTGAAGTGAAGTCTGAGGGGTAATGTTTACATCACCGATGCAGGGAATTTGATCCCTCACTGTATTATATGGTGTTTGTGGATGGAGAGAAATGATAGGTGCTTGACCAAGAATGTTCCTTAGACAAGTTGAAGACATTCTTTTTTGACACTATTTTCTTGGGCTTCGGTCATTATTTGTAACGAGTATAGCTTTCATAATTTGCTTGTATCCATCACTAATGCTTAGTGGTTATTAGGTGTTAGGTGTATTATGTGTATATTTCATGTGTACTTGGACTATGCCTTTTTCTATTAATAAGGTTTTACTTTTACTTTAAAAAAAAAGTAATAGAGTAGCATCAACATGAACAAACAAAACTAAGTATTTGGAAGCATTAAAAATTTCAAAGCCCTAGATAATTCTCTCGGTGATTGAATTTAAAGAAAGAACTAAGATGAGAGTTTTCAGTAGCTGTGTGAATAATGGGAGAGAATGCAATCCTTGTGGTCAAGAAAGTGTTGCCAGATCTTGTAAACATCAAAGCAACTTGCAGTAAAATCATTAAAAAAAATCCTAAAGGTAGAGTGAGATACAACAAGATGAATAAAATACTGGATTATAAATATAGTATTGACCTTAACCCCTTGAGTAGTGAGCTGATGACTTGAGGCTTTATTGAACTTGAAAGACACAGTGACTATACTTATTTAGATCACTAGACGTCAGATAGGTATTTAGATGTAAGTTAAGAAAAATAAAAGTTCCACAAACCCAACCCCCCCTCCCCCCAAAAAAAATAAAATAAATAAATAAAATAAAAGATTCAATGGCCTTACAGAAGTGGGATTACAGGAAAAAAGGTTAGAAAACATACAGTTTGAAGCCCCTCTCGCTCGAGCATCAGTGTTGACTGAACATGCAACTGAACTGCAGCATAAAACTGCTTGTCAGCAATTAGCTTTTCAATACGAGCTGGAACCTGAGCCAAAGTTTCAAGTACAGAACATAGAAATTTTTCAGAATCACCAAAACTGTGAAATCCAGAAAAATTAAAGGAGAATAATTGTAGTGCTAGTTTATAAATGACGAAGTCATGGTACAAGTAATTTTTTTCCATATTCTAAAAAAGGGTTGGAGCAACTGAGTAAGGGCACATCATAGAATGCAAAAATGTGTGCATACCAATACATCTACTTATATATACATGTCTACATCTAGATATGAATAAGAAAGGCAACTATAACTCAAGTGCAAAAAGATCCAAGCACAAAGGTGTACACATAGCATTTTAAAGCGTGGGATGGAAATTAGGTGATTGAAAATTTATAAGAATATGGTATTATCTGAAAGCTGAAAATAGGTATAGACAAACCTTGGCTATGCTCTCAATTTGATCCAAGAGGGAAATTATGTTACGCAACGTTACTGACCGATACCATAACTGATGCAATTGCTTATTGCGGGCACTAAGACGCTTCTTTGCCTCAGCTAAATCAGCCTTTAAGACACCTATACTTTCTGTGGATTCGCTGAACAACCTCAGGATCTGCCAAAATATAAACAATTAGATAAATAACTATTCAGGATGCAAATGCAAATCTAAATTTTATCCTTCCCCAAGGTGCCAAAGGGAATGCAAGATTAAAAATAATCAATTTTGAAACGCTACATCACAATATAAAAATGATATTTGCAGTCGTAAAGTGTGCAAGTGCCACGCAATCCTTTTGAAAAAAGTGAGTAAAAATACAGGACCCGCATGGGAAAAAAAAAAAAAACTAATCTTTTAATAGTAAACTTTATTCTTTTTCAAAACAATTGCGTAGCACTTGCGCACTCTACGACTGTGTAGCATTACTCATCACAATAATACTTCAATAATAAATTGAAATAATAATTTACCATGCCGATTAAATTAGGTTAACAAAATATTCAGAAACCACTAGAAGAAATAAAATGTGATACCCCATATGATAAGGATAAGAGTAGGTGGTGAATGAGATCCCACGTTGCTTGAGAATGAGAAGTTCTTACTCTTTATAAGGTTCCAATAGGACTTCAATTGTATCATTGACTGGTCCTTTTAGAGTATAGGCCATGTAGTTTAGGCATTTCAGTCGTGTAGGGATAAATTGGGTGATGCCGAAGTCAGTAATTGAGTTACTAGCTAGTTGGGCGATGCCGGGGGGCAATTTACAAATCAAAGAGATGTGGAAAATGATACCTATCTGCATTATGTGGTGCATTTGGCAAGAGCGTAATGAACGAACTTTTGAAGATAAGGAGAGGACAACGGAGGAGCTTCGTAGCTTATTTTTTAGCACTTTATTTCTATGGTCGCTAGCCATAGACTTTAACGGCCTCAATGTACATGAGTTTCTAGTGACTACTATAGCCAACTAGATAGGTTTTACCTCTTGTATGCCTTCTTATGTAATTGGGCTTTTGCCTTTTTATTAATACTACCGTTTACTTATCAAAAAAAAAAGTTTGGGCATTTCATTGAGACGTTACAAATGATATAAGAGCCTATCCCAACTAGAAATGTGGGGCTTGAGCTATGCCACCTACGATGGATTTGCCCAACGAGAACGTCGGGAATTTAAAGAGGGAAGATTGTGATACCCCATATGATAAGGTTAAGGGTAGGTAGTGAATGAGATCCCACATCGCTTGGGAATAAAAAGTTCTTGCTCATATAAGGTTCTAATAGGGCTCCAATTTTATCATTGGCTAATCCTTTTTTAGTATAGGTCATATGGTTTGGACTTTCCATTAGAGCGTCATATAAAATTAGATAATACTCCTGAATTATCTATTTGTTCATCACATGAAATCCACAATATGAACAGAAACAGCATCACAAAAAACATGCACAAACACATAGGCAACATGAAGAAGAAAAGCAAGCACAAATAACACTCCAAGAGAAAAGTTGTTTGGAAACCTGGGAATAATTTTGAATCGCTTTATTGAAGCCACCATGATAAGCATGCACTACTTCATCCACGACCTCCTCAATCACGTCACTTTGCCCCTTCAAAAACTCAATCTCACCGTCACGATCTTTCGATGTCAAAATATGGACAACATGAGGTAATGAATCAAAGCGTGCTGCAGCCCAACTCTCATCTATTCTAGCAAGCTCTTCCCTCAGATACTGCATTTTACCATAACAGAAAACAGGGACAATGAGAAGAAGAAACAAGCAAATATGCACAGCACAGCTTATATAAATAAGGTTCAACATCACACTTGGTCAGACAGTATCCATCACATGATCCCTGCATTTCAAAAGAGGACTGCCATGCCATTTGCTACAGCTGTTAAAACGGGACTATATGCACCATAATCATAGCGATAGTCTTAAGTTAAATCAAAACTAAAATTATGTAAGTGAAACGTTCTCCACTTGACATTAGCGTTCCCAACATCAGTGTTCCCCATAAAAAAGGTTACAGCAATAATCATTTTAATTATTTACTACGTAAGAACAAAGTTCACTCGAGTAATTTAATATAGAAGTGTGCTGTATGTTCCGGATAAAAACGTTAACCAAAGCAAGTTGAACTTACTGATTTCGCAGGAGACACAGGCAAACCATCAAAGATCCCCATCTTAAGTCTTGTGCCTCGACAGATGCTGTATAAATGAAGCACAACTCAATTCATCCTGGAAAAGCTTTAATCCCGGGAGGAAGGATGTTAGACTTTCAGACACCTTTTAAGAGAGATGATTATAACGTCAATACGCGAATTTTGTTGCCCTGGTACACCTAAAGCGCTCAAGAGAGACAACTGAAAACTAGAGTATTGCACATAGAAGCACAAACCTGAAGCAACCGATAAAGCTACGATTGCGGCTGTATATGTTCGTGTGCGTATACAAGTGTACGTTTGAAGTGGAGAAGTTCCGGTCAAATGAGCTCAACACGGCTGTGTGAAAATTTTGAGTTGAATTTTTTTCACTGTAGAGATTAAATGCTACGGGGAGAATAATACATTTTCCTGTCCTGTGTTTTCTCAAATGTAACCGAACTGAGTGTACAAATTGAGAGAAGTACCTCCAGATCTAGTGGGGATAGAACCGAAAACGGATCGGTTCGGTTCCGCGCAATCTTGACGCCTAGAACTTCAAAAGATTAATAGGGCCAGTAGCAATAGAAAAATTTAGAAATAAAATCTCAAGGATACTGAATTTTATGTTTCGATTGCAAGATTAATTGACTGAGTTTCAGATTTTTTCGGTTCGTAGATACACTTAATAAATAAATAAATGAAATAAATAAATAAAGCGAGAGAGATAGCTGGGACCCTGAGCCTGGTGGGGTTTCCGATTACCTATGGATGGGGGGATTCCGGAGAGGGAGGTTTAGCGAAGGCTGAGCTCGGGGGATGGATCGCTTTTGCTGATCGAACGGAGAAGAAGAAAGTGGAAACCCCGTGGGCCGGGGCTGGAGCTCTCGGCAGAAGCGGCTGATGCACTTCTGTATTTTTTTATTTTCTGGGCAATGTACCTTTCTTGTTTTCTATTTCATATTTTCTCTCCTTTTCCCAGAAACATGCTACTCAGTTTTGACGTGTATTTACTAGTTTTCATTCAAATGGTTGTGAAATAAATTATTTAAAATATACAATACCAACTGAAGTTTCTTAGTAATTCCGACGAAATTTCTATCCGCAACTTGCAACGTCTTGAATTTTTTTTTCCATATAATTAATAAGACAGCGGATATATTAATATATCTACCGTATCAATAAAATCAATTGATATATACTAACTATTATTAAATTTAAAATATTAAGATTTATGAATAACAAGATTTTGAGTTTATCGATGCATGGTCAGAGGTACACCAATAGTAGGAAAGTGTATTCTTTATGTTAAGTTTTGATTTATAAAAAATGCTATTTATTATTAATTTAATTATTATTGTTTCATAGTTTCTGAATTATGATCAAATGATCTATCAAATGATTGATAGATGAAGAAAAATATCAAGTAGTTTTTTAATTTTCTTCAAACCATTCAATGAAATTATAAAAATAGTGATAATCAAAGTGGTAATGAGAAGACAGTAACAAGAGATGAGAAATGATACACCTAATTGCAGTTTTATTTACAATACTTAATTTGTTAGTTTTTTTTTAATTTAAATTATAAATTTCATGACATATCAATATCTAATGTAACAGCCCGCTAGAAATTCAATGGTGGAATTTCTATAGATATTAGAAATCTCGTGAAAACCCCATAAGTTTTTACGAATCGGCTAATCGCATAAGTTGTAATCTGTCAACATAGTTAGTATTATCACTTACTATGGTGCCAGAAATGCGATTTTATTTGTTTGAGGTAGTTAGAAGTGTCAGATTACGTTATAGTTTACGCCACTAGACTCAGTTGAATATTTATGATTTTTCAGTACTAAGTTTATTATGCACTTTTTTGGAGTGAATAGTAACCTCGATAAGCGTACTAAGTGCAGTATTTTCAAAATCACAGTGTGAAATGTCCAAATTAGGTTAGAGAAGTTTTATTTGAACACTTGGCAAGATCTTAACCACACATAATGAATAGTATTAGATACTTGGCACAAAGAGAAACCATTAGATGGATTTGTGAAGGAAATCAATGTGTGAGATCATGCCACCTAAGCAAAACAGTTTTTTTTCCATCTGATCAACCAAATTGAGTTAGATCAAGAGGGTTTCAACCCTAGTAAAACCCTAAATGGTTGGAATCCATTTGAAACCCCAAAAACTTGGTTGAAACCGAAACCCTAAACGGTTTCCCCAAACCCTAAAGTTGGCATTCAAACCCTTTTTGATCCAATTTCTAGCATTGTGTTTAATCACTTGATTAAATCACTTTCACATGCTATTAATTTCTCAAATTCCTATTATGACATCTTTATCCAACATTTTAAATCTTAAAAATTTGATTGGGCCAAGAAAAATTGGTTTTGGGCTTGATAGCATCTCAAACCCTAACCAAACCCCCTTTAAACCCCAAATTGAAGCCCACTTGGTTGAGGCCCACTAAAGCCCACGAATTTTGGCCACCTTGGCATAGCTTCTTGGAGAAATTTCCTCCCCACTTGGCAGACCATTCATTGCATCAAGTTGCACTCAATAATATGGAGGAACCCACCCCATCAAGTCCCATGTCTCATAGCCTTTGTAGGTTGTCTTTTGCCCCCTACTATCCTCTACATTATGTCACATGTCTACACCTCCACTCAATGATCATTAAGGTCCAAACATTCCCCCTACAGAAGTCTTGAGTCGTGCAAGACACACTTACTTCACTTTAATCATTTTCTTCACCTCATTCTTAGAGAGAAACCCAAAAGAGCTCACTCGGGCAGATTTCTGGGTCTTTTTGCGTGGAGTTTTTTGACCCTTTGTAAGTATTTTCTCATGATGACTCATTCATAAAAGTTGTTCCTTTTTTAGTCTAGTTTCTGTAGATGTATTTTTCGTATCATTCCATGGTCATTTGGTTAGTCAAAAGTATTTTTAACCATGGAAAGGTCATTCTGGACGTGAATCTGGAGAGTGTGTTATGTTTTGGAGTTTTTGACCAAGCTAATGGACATATCTTGGTCCGAAAATTTTATGGAGTGTTCTTAGAATGTGTTTAAGAGTTTTCATTGAGGTTTTGTTGCATGAATAAAGATTTTGAAAACTGGAAGTGCCAAAACAGTTTTTATTTGGATAAAGTTTGAATATTTCGAGATTTGATCTTACTCTAAAAGCTTTGATATTTTTATATGATGATCCTAAGTCTCTTATTTTCATGTTAGGATGTTATTTTGGAGATATTTAGTATTAGTTTCAAAGATATGATTTTTCTATGCAATAGAATTTCAGTTAGGCCTAAGATTTGATATTTTTAAGTTAGATCCATGTTTTATTGGGGTTTAGCCATGTGATTTTAATTTTGATGGTTGGATATTCTTTAAGACACATAATTAAATCATGTGATACTTTATTTCGAAGATCTCACATTCTTAAGCCATTGATCAAGAGATTTATCAAAACTAGTTAAGAAAAAGTTTTTGTTTTTGGACTAAGTGTAAAATCAAAAACTCCAAGTGTTATTTTTGTGATTTTGGTGACTTTAGTTTGATGATTTAAAGCATGGTTTATCTGAGAATGATGTTATGAATATGTTAGAAGTAAGATTTTATTTTTTTGAATTCTTGGAGATGTTTTGATTTAAGGACAAAACTTGTGATTCAAGTGTTTTGATCTTTTTACAAAAAAATTTGGTGTTGATTATTAGCTTTTTCTAAATGGATGTTTTAGGTATGGTTTTAAACTTAGGATTGGAAGATGTTTGTTGTAAAATTTTGGTTTAAGCATGAGTTTTGAAGTTGGAAGGAATTGTAACAAAAAAATCAAGAGAAATGGCCTATGGATGTTTCGGCCATAGTGTGTTTTCCATAGTGATGTTTTGTTTTAAATTTTTCTGAATTGATATTTGAGTTTAGAACAAAATTTACATGAGAAATGTAAATTTTAGAAATTTTTGGAGTTAGGATATGAAATCCTTAAGTTATGGGTAAAATGGTCGTTTTCCCACATGTAGAGGGTAAAATGATAATTTTACTCTAAGATAACTTGTTTCCATATTTCTAATTGTTAGTAATTAAATTTCTAACTTTTAGAATGACCTTTTACAGTTTCTCGTATATCGCACTTTATTCTCGTAGAACATGACAATCGAGGTAAGTTAGCTTCTAACTTACTATCAGTTTATTGTGTATGTATGATGGGTAAGGGAACTACAATTTATGTATGTATGTTATCATATATGCATGTCATGCCATGTCATTACATGTTTATCTGTTACGCATGATTTATTCTTTCATGAGTATTTATCTGTTACACAATCTTTTATGTCATGCAATGTTGTATGTTATAAGTATGCCATGTTAAGTATGCCATATGTTACATGTATGTCATGGAATGTTTATGTTTAAATCATATTGTGCCATTTACAAGTATACGCCATGTTAGAAAAGTTCATGATATTAAATAATATCTCATGTATTAAGAAAGATAAGATATTTAAGAGTGACACGGACCTAAGCGTGTTCACCACAAATTATGTTAAGGATGACACGGATCTAAGCGTGTTCATCACAAGTTATGTTAAGGATGACACGGACCTAAGCGTGTTCATCACAAGATATGTTAAGGATGGCACGGACCTAAGCGTGTTCATCACAAGTTATGTTAAGGGTGACACGGATCTAAGCATGTTCACCACAAGTTATGTTATGCGGTGCCACAGACTCAAGCGTGGTTCACCTTATGTAAAGTTCATATAAGTTTCAGATCATGTTCAAGTTAAGTTATTCATGTCAATCACGACCCTAAATGCTAGGATGGGGTAATATCCTAGTGGAACTCCTTTGTTCACGCTGGAGTGTCTAAATAGGTGTGAAATTCCCTGGGTTGACGAAGTACAGTCAACAGGTTGCGAATGGGGCCTAAGTAACTGGTCACCGGAGCGCGCCAGGCACTAACGCCGATGGTGCCATATTTTTATGTTACGTGTATTCATGGGGCCACAACAACTGTGGAGCATGAAGTATGGGGCCACAACAACTGTGGAGCATACACTACGTGAGACACAGCAATTGTGACACGTAGAATACGTGGGGCCACAACAACTGTGGAGTACGTATTAACGCACTCACAGCTGGTCTAGATACCTGTGTTGTGATGCGGTAATCGGCAGGGACACACGGCTCTAGGGGACCCGTGTAGCACCCATATGGTCACGTTATTAATCAAGACAATTGAATAAGATTCCAAGTTTATGTTAAGTCAAGATTCAGATCAAGTGCATGATAAGTCAAGTTTCAGATCAAGTTCATGTTATGTTATGCTCACGTACATGTTATGTTCATGTTCATGTTATGTTCCAAATTCATGTCCACATCATGTTATGTTAATGTTTATGATATGTTCAAGCTCACGTTCATGTTATGTTATGTTCACGTTCACATTATGTTTCAAGTTCACGTTTATGTCATGTTATGTTCAAGTTTATGTTATTTTCAAGTTCTTATTTATGTTATGCATGTTTACGTTCATGCTATATTTCAAGTCCATGTTATGTTTCACGTTCATGTTATGTTGTTTGTTCATGTTATGTTTTAAGCTTAAGTTCATGCCATGTTAAGTCAAGTTCAGTTCACGTTTAAGTTCTGGTTATGTCATGCTATATGTCAAGTTATGCTATGCTTATGTACGACTATACTTATGCATTTATGCTTTTACTGCCATGCATGCATCTTTAACCTGTGTGTGAGTTTTATGTTAACTTACTGAGATTTGTAATCAAATCTCACTGTGGTAGTCCCAACTACCATTCCCCCCGAATGGTAGATCTTGTTATAGGACCCGAAGAAGAATTGGAATCTGACCAACTGAACACGGTCGACTAGGCCACGGTGCGATGTTGATGATGGCATAGTATTTAACTTAGGTTACTACTTGTACTTTTGGAGTTGTATCTCAAGTATTCTTTTGATCACAACTATTTTGGACTAGTGTGGTGATCACGGCTATTTAGTATGCCTTTATGTATGAAATATGTTTCAAGTATTTGTGATATTTTTAGTTTGGTGCATAGTATTGCTAAAAGAAAAAAATTATCCGCTGCGAATATTGCATAATGCTAGATGCATGTTAGGAACATTGCATCTTATATGTCATGAACGGGGGCAGGTAACCTTGTGTTGCATGTCCCGACGCTTCAAATGTCCGTTCAATCCCAAGCGGAATTTGAGGGCGTCACATCTAACATGTGGAAAATTAAATTTTTTATAAATTTTTTTAAATACATCTATCATTTTTCATAAAGTCCTTTTATACCGACTAAGAGAGGTGTATCCCGAGAATGGGTTCCAATAAGACCATTTAACATTTTTATTCATTTTTTTTTATATTTGTACACAAATAAAAATAATCACAATATCATTTTAAAACACTTCTTTAATTACTAAATTAAAAAAATGTCGAGACAACTAGCATTTTCCTTTTTCACAAGAGACAATTGTTCAAAAATTTATCTGCAAGCAATTCCACAGGTTGGCCAACACCCAACATTTGCATCACAAACAAAATAACACCGGGCTCCCTTGAACACAAACACGGTGTGCACGTGACAATTATCCTCATCTATACCAGTGTAGAGTGTTTGTATCAACACCAATTTACACAAATCATCTCAGGTTGTTACCACAGCAGTCAAAATCCAAAAATATGAAAATTGGAGCATCAACCCTATCATTGCTGAAATGACAAATATTTTCAGCTTTTGTATAGTCTTTAAAAAGCAAGAAAATCCATCAATTTCAAAATTGATTGGCACACTGGCGTAGTGGGCAATTACAAACAACCAATTTGATGCCATACCCCTTACCAAGCTTCCTCTTGTCTTTTAAATTTCCTTAGTGACAGATATCCACTTTCAATGTGTAATATATATAACTCCGTATTAATACCTCTAGTTATAAATAGGCGTGATTAAAAAAATAAACTCACACAATCCATCTCCGTTAATACTCGTTAAGTTGACATGACATTATTAATGGAGACGAAAAATTAAGATAAAATTTGTTTGGAATAACAACAACTAAGAAAATTCTATTTATTAGAGAAAATGATATAAATACAATATTTTTTACAATTCTATTTTAAATCATAGGCATTTTTGTAAAATAATATATAAAAAAAATATTATTTATAGAAATACTTTAAATTTAAAATATGATTTTATAAAGACAAATCTAATATATATTTATAATTTCATGTGATGAAAATTTTAAAAATTAAATTTTGAATAAAAAAATCGATAAAATAAAATTACCATTCGATACACGTATTATTATACATAAAATTATATATACTTGACTAGATAGTCATAGTATAAAATATGGTCTTCGAACCGGACAACCAAGTTTGGAAACCCAACCTCTTGTAATCAAATAATAATAATAATAATAATAATAATAATGCTAGCATGCCTTTTATTATATTTTTTCATGTTGACCGTACATATATTTAATTTATTTTAAAAAAATAAATAACTAAAAAATTGATTATTAATGTATTGATATTTTTTTAATTTTTTAAAAATATTTAAATATATTATAAATATTATAAAAAATATATAATTTATACTAGGACAAATATATAAAATTCTATATAAATAATTAGATATTATCCCTATAGTCTATACTATTAGCTGTTATACTAATACAATATTACTATATATTATAATATACTATAATATATCACTATATTTTATATTATAATATATTATTATAGTCTATAATATAATTATAATATATATTATAATATATTACAATATATTATTATTATAAATCTATATAGTATATTATATATTATATCAGAAAAATCGAACCGGATTGAATACATCCTATCCAAAATTGGTAAAATTAAAAATAGATACAATATTGATTGTTTAAATCTTAAAATTTTAAATTCGGTTTATATGAATTCGGTTTTAAAAGATGTGCAAAATCGAATTGAAACTTTAGGCTGTATTTAGTTAGTCAACTCAATTCAATTTATTTTATTGAATCATTACAATTTTTTTAATTTTCAACACAAAAATATAATAAATAATTTAATTTTTTTAAAATTTTAAATAATAATAATATTTTAAAAATAATATTTTAAAATTTTATATCAACTTAACCCCCCGTCCAAACCGGCCTTAGCCTCTGCAAAAGATTGCCCATTGAATGCTACCTCTGTTAGCCCGAAATGGTCGGGCGTCTCTTCGCGCATACCAACAAACGCTATCAGAGCAGTCCAGCAGAACTACTACGGCACTGGTTCCGAATTAACTCCGACGTAGCCAAGTACTTAAACGGTTGAGCCATCGCCGTCCAAATCTTCTCCGAAACCAGACAGTCAATACCCTTCTTATCCATCGCCATCAGACCTCCCTCCAAAAGAAGGCCAAAAATGAATAATTCACTAGATCAAGCCGCAGACCCGTTCTCTGCATTCCCTCCTCTCCAGTTCATTCCATGTCCACCCCCAGTAAACCCTAACTTCAGTCCTAATCCTAATCCTAATTTGAGTCTCCATAATCCAACCAACACTCGAATCCCAAACCCTTTCCCTGCATCAACGAACAACCTTCTATCGTTCACAGTTCCCAAGAAGCGAAGGCGAGGCCGGTCTCAACGCAAAGCGACATCGTTTCTTATTCCTCCCATCCCCAACCTTACTCTCAACGGCAATAACGGTCCTATTTCTTCTACTACTTCAATTTCAGCTTCTTCTTTCAGACCCAATGTAGAAACACCTAGTTCGTTACCACAAAGGGCACCCGATACCTCTGACGAGATAATTGTGATAAATAAAGAATCCACGGGCGAGGCCTTGATTGCGCTGTCAGCTGGGTTTCCCGCAGATTCTCTCACCGAGGAGGAAATTGACCCCGGGGTTGTCCCCGTTATCGGAGGGATTGAACAGGTCAATTACATTCTTATTCGGAACCACATAATCGCAAAATGGCGGGAGAATGTGTCAAATTGGGTCACTAAAGAGATGGTTGGTGATGATAAACCCAAACATTGCCATGCACTGTTGGATTCTAATTATAATTATCTAGTATCACATGGTTATATTAATTTTGGCGTTGCCACCGCAATCAAGGAGAAGGTCCCGGCTGAACCCAGTAAGACAAGTGTGGTTGTGATTGGTGCCGGGCTTGCAGGCCTTGCTGCCGCTCGGCAATTGCTGAGATTTGGGTTCAAGGTGACTGTTTTGGAGGGTAGGAAGCGAGCCGGCGGGCGGGTTTACACAAAGAAAATGGAAGGAGGGAATAGGCTGTAAGCGGCAGCAGATTTAGGGGGTACTGTTTTGACTGGTACTTCAGGGAACCCACTTCGGATTTTGGCTTGACAATTGGGTTCTCCGCTTCATAAGGTGAGAGATACGTGCCCACTATATAGTTTGGATGGAAAGCCTGTTGACCCTGAGATACGTGCCCACTATAAGTTAATCTAAACAAATTCTTGGTGATGCTATTTACTTTTCCTTACATGGCAAGATTTTTTTTTGTACTGCAGAAATAGATTATTATACCAACAATACTTTCTTGGATGAGGAGGTTTTTCCATCCTAATTACAAAAGTCTCAGATAAAATATCTGAATATTACTTGTAAAAAAATAAAAAAAACTTATAAAAAATATTAATTGTGAGATATATTTTCCAAATTGGGCTTAAATGCGTGCAGGTATCTATGAACCACAAGGAATCAATGTCCCGGAGCCTATCCAAACAGTTTGTACCAGGTGGGGTGGTGATCCTTTCAGTCTGGGTTCTTACTCTAATGTTGCAGTTGGCGCATCAGGAGATGATTATGATATTTTAGCAGAAGGTGTGGGAGATGGAAGGCTTTTCTTTGCAGGGGAAGCCGCCACTAGGCGATTCCCTGCAACTATGCACGGAGCTTTTCTCAGTGGGTTAAGAGAAGCTGCAAATATGGCTCACTATGCTAATGCTCGGATTGTGAGAAAAAAGGTTGATGGGAGCCCATCAAAAAATGCCCATTCTTGTGCTTCCCTTCTTGCAGATTTATTTAGGGAACCTGATTTAGAATTTGGTAGCTTTTCTGTTATTTTTTATTGGAAGAATGCTGATCCCAAGTCAGCAGCAATTTTGAGGGTGACATTTAGTGAGCCTCGTAAGAAGAGTCGTGATGGTTCAAAACCAGATCGACAGCATTCAAATAATTTACTTTTTCAGCAGCTTCAGTCACATTTTAATCAGCAACAGCAACTTCATGTCTACACTTTGTTATCAAGGCAACAGATGCTTGAACTGAGAGAGGTGCGAGGTGGTGATGAAATGAGGTTGAATTACCTCTGTGAAAAGTTGGGGGTGAAGCTGGTGGGAAGAAAGGGTCTGGGGCCTACTGCTGATTCTGTGATTGCTTCAATTAAAGTGGAGAGGGGTAATCAAAAACCTGCTTCTACTGCTTTGGCTCTCAAATCAGGTGTGGTTGGAACTTTGCTTTTGTAAACCGTACTACTGTTGTTTTGGATCTTAAAATATTTATTTTGTGATCATGGAAAAGGGACATCGAAGCCAAAAACAGGCACTTTGAAGCGAAAAATGGTGAGGTATGAGCTGATCATCTTGAAAACTTCCAATCGCCTTTTTTTTTTGCAAGTTTAAGTTACAATCATAGCATGCAAATTGCTTAAAAATATCAAATATGTTTTTAACATAAATGATTTTAAAATAATATATTGTCCCTGGTAATTTTGCCCAGAAAGGCGAAAATAGTGTGCTGCAGCGATGGAATGGCAAGCCCTGCTAATTCAAATGCTGCAAATGGAAAAGTTTCTGGGGAGACTAGAACGTCAGAGGGGAACTAGGAGCACTGATAAAATGCTTCTTGACACTCTTGGTTCAGGTAAAATGTAGAGGGTGCGTTTCTTTAGAAAAGAAAAGAAAACAAAGTCTTAACATTTTTCTCTCTCCTTTTGTATGTCCGTTCTACCATTTCCTAATATAATATGGTTACATGCTTATGTCATTGACTGCAGTAGTGACTATTTTCATATTGTTTTAGAGGGGACCCTGGTTGATCTGAGTCTCCCTTCTTTCCTTTCCCTTTCCTAAAGCATTTAGTCTTTCTCCCTGATCTCTTTTCTGGTGATTAGTTTTTCAGAATGTAGTTCGGGTACAAGCTTATATTTTTCACTGCTGCAGTGGCTTCACGTCCTTCCATTTTTGAAATACTGGTGGCAGCCATAAACCACAGAAAATGAGGTTATAAGAGTTTTACTATGTTTTTGTTGGCTTTTCTTTCTCCTTCAATTTCAGAGAAGACACTAGTCCATGTGAAAACAATGGAAGACAAAACAAAAGGATGTCTGTTATTGACGGAATCAAATGTGACTGTTTAGTTGCATTTTTTTGTTGGGTAGATAATCTTACATCAATTTTAATTTTTTGTTAGGGCAAAATCAAGGTGACAAGTGACATGTTGAAGCAGTGAGTAGAGTTCCTTGAGAGGTGAGATGTGATCAACTGTTCTTGACTTGCTTGGTTATATTAGATCTGTGCTTTCTGTTCTGTTCTTCTTTTTTATAAGAAAGCTTTCTGTTATCGAGTTTTTTGTCCTTGAATGCTTAGCCAAAAATTTATCAAAGGTTTTGCTCCTCTGCCCCTGTGGATCCGTGATCAAGTATTTTGCCAGCCTCGCAATAGTTTACTCATAATCTTAAGCTGGATAGCCAGTGTTATTGTGAGCTGGATGAATATGTCACTGCCAATTGAGGAGGACCGAACTGCTGTTGGTTGGCTTCTCTGCCGTGAAGTGACAAATGCAAAATGAAAGTGAAAATTGAGCAAGAGTATATGCTGGATGAATATGTCACTCCAATTGAGGAGGACCGCACTGCTATTGGTTGGCTTCTCTGCCAAGAAGTGACAAATGCAAAATGAAAGCGAAAATTGAGCAAGAGTACATGTTGGACAGGATCTCAAGCCACCTTCTCAAGATGCATGTGAAGTGATGGGAGCTTGTGATCAGATCAGAGTGTTTGGCTAGGCCAATGGTTAAGCCGATGAAAGCAATGATTTGCTGCTCCAGTAATACCAACCGGCCAAGAAGTTTGTTGCCAAGATGATTGTGCAGCGGATAAACGATGCCCATGGATGAGCCTTTACCATAAGACCCAGAGTTATTATTTACAGGTGGAATGAGAGAGGAGCCACGATTGGCTTTACAATGGTGACAGCTACCTTCTTGTCGAGAAGCATTATGTTTCTACAAAATTTATCGAATTTCGGTCTCGTGCCTTATAATTATTATTTATATATTTAATGCTCTCACTTTCAAGTCTTGTTTCAAGCTATTGTCAGGTTTAATGGGAGTTGTCAATCCAACCTTACTTCCATAATTTCAGAAAAACAATAAAAGAAGAAAAGTTGTCTAGAAGAATTAAAAACGTAACGTTATTTTTACCAATTTCTTTTCCACTATGGATTATAATGTCCGAAGACTATATTTTATTGGCCTGATCGATTTAAGAGCCAGGATAAAGGTGTGGTGCTTCTTCTCATCAACAATTCAAGGGCTCCTGCTTTCTACCATTATTGGCATGAAGAATTTAAAAATTATGTGAGAAATGTAGCTTCTGTACCGTGCATTTTCTCTCGAGCTAATTAGGTTAAGACTATTGCTATGATAAAGATTCCAAGGAGAATTTGGGGGAGAGGGTAGAAGAAATGAGAAGAAGCCACCAAAGACAGCAATCGCTGCTTACAACTTTAAAAATGTTAGGACACCAAAAGAGCCAAATGCACGTCAAAGCTAAGCATCATCTTTCGAGAGCCAACTCCAATATGTCATATATAGTCGCCATCTGTCTTGATAAAACTCGATCTCTGAACAAGAAAATGCACTCTATATCTAATTGGTGGTGCAGACAGTATGTGCCACCTATTATCTCATCATTCAACATTGTTCCAAAAACAAATTTGAGTAATGGAATCTTATGGTTAAGGGCAGCAGCATCAAATACATTGCAGCACTTTTGCAGAAATTGTTGTTTGCCTTCCGAAGCCTCCTTCTTGGCCCCTGCTACACAAATGTGATAAGCTGCTAAAAGGCATAATTCTGCAGTTGGGGATGGCAGATCCCCGTTTATTTTCCAAGCAGAGATTGCAGATTCGTAGTACTGAAAATCCACATTGTCTTCCGAAGGTACACTGGTAAAATCACCATTCCACCGCGTTCTTGTTCTATAACAAGCTTATGAGAAGGATTTTTATTTTCACCCTAAATATCACCCAAAATGAGTTTCTCATAGCACCATAAACCTTTTGTATGTAATCTTCATCCAGAGACATTTATAGAGTAACAAACACCAGTATACAGAAGTAAAGCTGTTCGGTAGCCGAGTGTGGCCTAACTAAAGCACTTTTGCATTGTTTGCGTCTCTATGATTGTCCAGATTATCAGCCCCTTGCAGCCACTCCTTCAATTTGGCTTCTTTATCGGCTTTGAAGTCGTCAAAATTTTCTGCACTGGACAATAAATTATGCTTTATTAAGCTGACATCACACTCTTCTTCTTCTTCTTCTTCTTCTTCTTGTAGTGGCTCGTCTTCAATCCGACTTGACAAGGGTAGCTCATCTACTTCCACATCTGGCAAAGATGAGCTAGTACTAGCTGATGCCACTGACAGTGTTGGAATAGGATATGGCAGCAGCTTCTCACCCTCAGTCTCTATTGATTCTTTGGGATCAAGCTGTGGCCACTTGAAATTGCTAGCCTTTTGTTTTGCCGACTTAAATACGGATGAAAAATAACTACCCTTTCTTTCGTTATCTTCTTGGGAATAAACTGCACTACTACCCCAAGTGGTTGGTCCCCAGGAGATAGTTCTTCCCATCTGAAAACCTGAAACTGGATTATGGATTAACCCTCTTCTAGGTTGTTTCGTTGATATGATCACTAGAGATTTTTTTATGTCTCTAATCATCTCATCGGCAATGGGGAATCCGCATTCTTTCATCGACCTCACTGTGGTGATAGAATCCTCTGAATCTTCGGTGTGCAAAGTCATTTCTCTAGACTTCTCCACAACATTATTCTTGAGAGTAATGATGTTGGGCACTGCATTTTGAGTATGCTGCTGAACGTAGAAAAGCCCTACTGATGGTTCATTTGCAATGTATTTAATCATCTCTGCCAAGCATTCAGTTATCTCCACAAAGCCATCAACAGTAGAGAACCCATGCATCTTTTCCAAGGTAATGGCAATTCATCACTGGTTTTGCCAAAAAAAAAAAAAAAAAAGTTACACAAAGCAAATGTATTTCAAAGAGGGACAAACAGGAGAGTGAAATGAAAGTGATAGGGAGTCCTTAGTTGTAATCACGACATTCCTCCGCCATAAGCAATGGTTCATTAATAAATTGCGGGGTGCCGTCATCTTCGCCAAAAAAAATGGAAGTAATTGGGGCATATATATTATTTAAGTATCTTTATCCATCTTTACTAATGATTGAAATAATTAGCTATTGGCCCCTGTAGAATTAAAATGAAAGAAACTTGTAATCATATCCAATAGTGGCCCCCATTCAGGTGCCTCACATGTTTTGCCAAATGAAGGATTCGACGACTTGATCCAAAAATTAAAGTCATATGGAAATGATAAATGGTTTCACTTTAACAATGAACTTTACTATGGAGAAATCTATGAATGCGAATGTATCAGCTTGTATCATATAGAGGTTTTATCATGTATCTAGGAAAAAAATGGAAGTAGCGTTACAATATGACAGACTCCATTTTGGATGGGACTCACCACACACCTGTCTAGAGTAGCATTACTACATGCATGGAGCTTTTTAACCATGCGGTATGTGATCATTGTATACATATCCTGTAGAAAATTGTTCTCTCACTTTCAGATAAAAAATCTAGCACCTATGAGAATTTATAAAGATCACTTCTTACATTCAAACTTGGTGGTCAAATGTCTTATTTGTAGGGGTATTAAGCATTGTAGGGACATTAAGCAAGTTGTTCTCAGAAAATAATCCGTTTTAACCCTTTATAGTCAGGTTTGGCACCATCGAGAAATTTGAGGCTGGAAATTCAAATTTAGTGAAATCTTGATTTTCTTTTGTTTTAGTTATATAATGTGTGTGTGAACGAAAATCCCTTTTCCTTTTTTCTTTCAACAGAACAATCCCCTCTCGGTTTAGATCCTATAGTTTATATTTATCTGTCCTCCGTGATTTTTCACTTTCCCTGAAAGGATAATAAAATACTAGTATATCATACTAATCTCATTTACCCAAAATCTCACCTTTTTGCAACTTTTTGTTTCGTTTGAATTAGTAGTTTGTATGCGTTCAAGAAAACTATCAAAACAAATTCACGGCTAGAAATTTTCATATATTAATAGTATGAATATATCGACCCCATACGATCATATACTATACCGATCTTCTTAAGTTCCCACATCAAACACCTCAATTTCTGTTTCCCACAACGACTCGACTCATCTCAACAGGTATTTTGCAATAATTCAAGGAAAATATCTTATCTTTATGATGTAACTTCAATATAACAAAAAAACTTTAGTTCTAGACTTCTCCCGCAGGGAAAAAAAAGGACCTGAGCATGAAGATGATGCATTTAAATCAATACCTACCTGTAAATTATATACACAATACTAACAAATCAGTTCTTTTTTTATCCAATAGAATATTGGAGTGTAAAAGCAGAGAAATTAGAGAGCGAATCCAACAAAATTTATAATGCGAAAGAGAGGGCAATAATGAATGACTCACAGAAAACCCTAAAAGGCCAGTTGTTTCTGCGGAAGCATCATCTAGTTCTTTTGTTTTCCTCTTTTTCTTTTTCATGTATGGCGCTCTCTTTTTAAGCTTTCCTGAAGGCCAAGCAGACGGATTCAGGATTGCAACTCGAGGAAGCTTCTTCGTTCTTTCTCATCTGTGTCCTCTTTTCCCCTGTCTGTTGTACAAGTAACATCAGCTCAACCAACACCGCACAGGAACTTGTTTAATTTATTTACGAATAGTTGTAATCCCACGAATAGTTTTATAATTAAGTTTTACGCATTTTTTTAAAATGGAACGGAATTTATTGTTAAAAATTAAATTTTATATTTATTTATTCTTAAATTAAAATATACGAGACTTATTCTTTGTAATTTAAGTTAGGTTTTCGCACTTCTACACATTTTATACATTATTTTTACAAATTATTTGTGATTAATTATTATAACTTTCGACTCGACATTTTCGAATACTTTGCATACTCCTGCACCCAAATTCTCTACTTGTCACCGAGAAATAGTAGTGCCCATCAACCTCTAAGAGCATTAGTCAAATGCTAATCCATCTTCATATTTTGGCTAGGCATGAGAAAAATCATCTACATTGAACCAGCCAAATCACTAAAACTCAACATATCATATACAGTAAATTAAGGGAGTTGGTTATACTTGGAGAGCTCCTATTCACTCACCAAACAATTATTTTAATCTTTTCAACCAACTATCTCTCTTTATATCACAGCTCATTGACGGTGTGTTGGGAATTGATCTGGGCGGTGTAGCTCCTTGACCCCATGGCCATTTGATTGGAGAATTAATATGTGTATTGTGCAGTCCAAATATGCAGATTTATATCCAAATATCACTAGTTTCATGATTATATTAATGGCAAGAGTATCTGGCTGCTTCTGCAACAACTGACCTGACTTATTGTTTAAGTAAAAATTGAATTATTAATTAATACATGAAATATATTTATAAAATATTAAAAAAATTGAAAACATTATTAAAATATATAATATTATATTATTATTTAACTTTAAAATAGCTAGTTCAATATAGATTAACCTAACCAAAAGTTTTAATTATAACCAGAACTTGAAGTTATAGCCAAAATTTAGACTTGTCAATTGCCAATACTCTTAACTCGTTTTTATAACGAGCCTATATAGACAAAGCATTTTCTTTCAAAATCTGTCTAAAAAAAAATTACATTTGTCGGCCTTTAACTTTGAGGAGATTTATATTTCGTCTCTACCTTCACTCTAAGAGCCACCCGTAGGATGTTAATGGATTTCTGTCCTAGACTAGATAGTGTACCACTACTCTAAACCACAATTAAGAACTCCAAAGGATATTAACCAAGGCCCGAATCATCACCATGGATGAAGAATGACTTCTTGTCCCTTTACAACGTGTACCTACAAAACCGGTTTTTAACATGGGACTCTAAACTGTCTAAAGTTCATCGTTGTTAATATTTCACAAATGACAAATCAAAATCTTTATTGGGAATAAATAATTAAGTGACTCCAGTGATTTTCCATGTAAATAAAGTGTGACCGAATCGTAATAAAATCAAAGATAAGTAATTACACTACTTCAATTTATTTTCTGCAAATAAAGTATTTTATTCCAAATCAACAATTTCAAAGAGTATAAGAGCATTACTCAATCCATAAAGAATATTACTCAATCAATCTAAGAGTATTATTATTTTAAAATTTCTACATCATACTACTTGTGATATAATTTAATTAAAAAATAAAATTTAAAATGTTTCCCTTCGAATTTTACCAATAAAATACGTTTAAAACTCATCTAATATTGTGACCACCTGGATATATATATATATATATATATAATATAAGTTTTCTTGCAGCAATTGCCAAAGAAAAAATTGTAGTTCAGGGAGAGAGAGAGAGCGACACAGAGAAAAAGGCTATGGTGCGGAAGCGAAACAGCAGCGACGACGAGGACGACACCTTCTATTACCGCTACCCTTCTTCCTCTTCTTCTTATACAAATCCCAAGGCCACTGCCCCCTCGAAACCTCACAATAACAAACCCAAAGGCGGTGGCTCCGGTGGCCTCGCCCCCTCCAAGTCGACACTCTACGTATCGAACCTCGACTACTCCCTCACCAACTCCGACCTCCACCAGCTCTTCTCCAACTTTGGCAAAGTCGCGCGTGTGACCGTTCTCAAGGACCGCGCAACCCGCCTCAGCCGCGGCGTCGCCTTTATCCAATTCGTCTCCTCGGGAGACGCGGTCTCCGCGGAGCGTCAGATGCAAGGGAAGGTCCTCAATGGGAGGACCATATCGGCTTCCATCGCCGCCGACAACGGCCGAGCCCCGGAATTCATCAGGAAGCGGGTATACAAGGATAAGTCCCGCTGCTACGAGTGCGGCGATCTGGGCCACCTCTCCTACGAGTGCCCTAAGAACCAGCTGGGCCCCAGGGAGCGCCCCATTCCCAAAAGACCTCGTGGCGGCGGGGCACAGAGGGAGGAGGAGGAAGAGGAAACGGGTTTTGACAATGGTGGGGACGATGAGGAGCGATTTGACGATGATAATTGGGCGTCGGTAGTGGACGATGGTGCCGGCCAGAGGTTATTGACGGGGGAAGAGAGCGAGGGGTTGGCTAGGGATAAGAAGAAGAAGAAGGCCAAGAAAGCCAGCTATTTTAGCGACGAGAGCGATCATGAGGATGATTGAAACACGGGGTCTGAGCTCCTGCTATTGGATCGTGGATGCATGTATGAATGTGATGTGAATTTTCTGGGTTCTACTTGGTACTTTTTAAAAAAAAATAAATTTCTGGGTTCTATTGAGCAGCCAAGGTATTATATCCAAAGCATTTGCTTTTGATTAAGTTGGAAGTACTGGTAGGTTATATTTTGTTTTTCGACCATAATTCTTTCTTTCTTGCTTTGTTTATTTATTAAGTAATCATCTTTTTCTCTTTTGCCTTTAAACAAGTAGCCTCATGAAGAGAAGCAATACTCGTGCAAGCATCTAATTTTCATATGCCTACGTTGTCATTACCAGCATTTCATGGTTACCCATAATCTCTTCTATCAACTCTCTCCAGTGGTTTATCGGCACCGTGGGGAACAACAGTTGCATATATAGCCGGTTCTAGTTCCGCGTAAATAGACGAGCAGCCGCAACCCAGTAAATCTCCAACCCAAAAATGCACAAATTAACACCCCTAAGATCTTTGACATCATGCTCAACACAAACCCATTTTCTAAAAATGCCTATTTTCGGACAAAACAGAGAGACAAAAGACCGTTTAGGGCAATCCACAATTGACCATGAATGAAGAAAAGAGATTAACAAAAGCATTGAACTTGGTAATTTGACAATCTTATTTATATCCACCATCCAGTCCCCTTGAGGTTACCCCATTATGTAATAGGTGGAATCACAACGCAAAAACGATAGACAAACTGCAGAAGAGACAACCTACAGGAGCAGCATATCAACTATACAAACATCTGCATATTCTTACTGTTGATATATATCCAAAAACAGTCATGTGACCACATTATATGGAGTTTCTTTTAAACTCAAGTGCTGGTCTACATATACATTCACAATCTAGTGAGGAACCAAGGAAACCATAAGAGTGGTTGTGTTTGCTCTGATTCTGATGCCAAATTCTGCAACTTACGATAAAAAAGATCGGCAGAAAAGGAGGCAATCACATCTCAGCAATTGATTTTCCAGAATCAGATGGCACTTCAGAAAGTTTTCCCTGAGTCCACCTCTTCAGCATCTCTAATGAAGCCTTGGGCTGGTCCATGGGAACCATGTGACCCGCATCGTGGACCTGTTTGTTACATACGTCATCAACTATGTCAGTACTGGCAACCGGCCATTAGGCAATGGGCGTAGAAACTTAGAAATGCAGATGTATTTGTGGGTGGGAGTGGGTGTAGATGTGAGTAAGAGATAAAGAGTGAGACCTTGAGGAAACTGAGAGCCCCATGGCTTTTCAGTACTCCAGCTTTTGAACCATCAACTTCAAAAGGAACTTCGGGTGATGCTACAAACTGTTGCTGACCAGACCATTCCATAGCATGAACCCATCTTGAATTACCTAGTCAAAGGAAATTATACCCCAGATTGGGATCATATATGTTACGATTGTTACACACGTCTTCCTTAACATATCAGATTTCTAACTAAGAAGATTCCGATTGTCTATTAGGCCAAGAAGCTTACCAAGCCAGTTGCATATGAGATCATATTCTCCAGCATACACTAGCAAGTTGACTCCATCCTCCAGAAGTGTAGGAATGCCAACTTCCAGATTCCTCATCCAATCCACCAGCATGGCCTGATACACTGTGGGGCTACATGACACAAAGTCCATGTCCCCAACTCCTAGGGCATTCCTAACAGATTTCTCGTTTAGGAATTTCTCCATGTTTGAAAAGTCATAACAGAGGCTCCCCTCACACTTCTTTCTAATGTCATAATACTGCAATATAGAAATATCGATGCCGTCAAATTTAAGATCTACCAATGTGTCGGTGAAGGTTGTGAAATTCAAGGAAAGATGCGCATATTTCACAGGTTGTCCATATTTTCAGTCACTGTTCAAAGATATATTTTTCACTGTTTCTATGAATTCTGCTGTTTGAAAAAGCTCGTTCCCTTTAAGGAAATTTTCACATGCTTTTTGTGCAGAAAACATGTTCTATAAGAAATGATAAAATTCAGCACCAGTGTCCCACTTAAACACTAAATCAAGAGCAGAAAAAAGAACATGCATTTTCTTACATTGGTATCACCAGCAAGGGCCATGATGCTGCTGAATATGGTATTGCAAACAAAATATGAAGCAACACAAGAGATTGTCCCATCAGTGCCTGGAGAAAAAGTACAAAAAAAAAAAAAAATTAACAAGAGAATCCGCCCTTCGATAATCAACAATATTGGCCCAAATGCAAAAGGATTGGATTAAAGATCAACATGGTATCAATTTTCACCATGGATATCCCATGGGAAACAACTGTAAGCTATAGGTGCATTCACACACACACAAAAAAAAGAGAGTTGTTTTTTGGGTTTTTTGGTTTGTTTTGGGTTGGGTTGGGGGGGGTGGTGGGGGCGTGGGGGGACAGTAGGACAGAAACCTTTAGAAGGGGGACAAGCAGCCAATCTCACCCACAAACTTACCACAAAGCTTGATTGCCGTTTCACAGACTGGAACCACCATTTTAATTCGATTGTATGCAGATTTTGAAATTATGCCCATGTCCAGCGCATAATCAGTATATGCTTTATATTGGATTGCAGGATCAGTAAGTCCATTGCCAATGGAAAATCCCTGTTGAAAATTTAATCTCAGCTCAGAAAAAGGTAAAGTGGCCAAATATAACTTTACATTATGTTATATCAGCGATGTACCTTAAGGTTTACATGGATTCCTTCATTAGCTTTGTTTCCTCGGTGGACACGAGCAGCAAAAGCAGGGATATAATGCCCAGCATATGATTCCCCAGTTATGTAAAAGTCGTTCTCTGCAAACTCAGGATGCTCTGCGAAGAAGGCCTTATACCATTGAAAAGCCCAACCGGTCAAAATAATATTTGATGAAGTTAAAAATCTTAATCATTTAGGAACACAGCTCTCCTCCTCCCTCGTATCAATACAAACATAAAAATTTTTTCT
This sequence comes from Carya cathayensis, assembly GCA_011037825.1. NCBI lineage: Eukaryota > Viridiplantae > Streptophyta > Magnoliopsida > Fagales > Juglandaceae > Carya > Carya cathayensis. The sequence continues at coordinate 2,135,932 of QGSO01000136.1, read as the reverse complement.
TTCCCAAAAAATGGGTACGCTCTTTATTTTACAAATTCTGACCACACAATATTATAATCAACAAATCATTCAACTGAGGAAAATTTTGCGGAATTGAAATTCTGTTTTAATAAAATTTGGAATATAAATATAACTATCACCTGTAAAAAGTCATAAAGGTCATTACTAACACCTTCTTCATTGTGCCGAATGTCACGGCTATCAGAAGTATAACTAAAGCCGGTCCCAGTAGGTTGGTCAACATAGAGAAGGTTTGATGCCTACAAAATCACAAATAAAAAATATGTTACTTCACTTGTAAACATCAAAAAAGAAAAAAACAAACACCCAACTATGCCATATTAAGCATGTGATACTAGCTTGAACTAATACAATCCAACCATATCGGGGAATTGAAAGATCAAACATACTTGGTCCCAACCGTACTCGTTCCACATAAGGGTCAAATTGTCTGCAATGGTGAAAGGGCCATTTTCGTAGAACATGGCCAATTCACTACTACACCCAGGCCCTCCGGTCAACCAGATAACAACGGGGTCTTTCTTGCTGTTGCGTGATTCGAAGAAAAAGTAGAACATCCTGCAAAACAACAAAGGGGGTACTAAGAACAGTAACGAGGGAGCAAGAAACTGACATGCACACGAACAAAACGTCAGTACCAACATGCTACTTACAGACAAACTACAAAAGCTAGTGATGGTTGATTATCAACCAAGACCAGCGACTTCGCTATAACTTCACTATCTAGTTATAGTAGCATTTTTCAAAAAAATAATTCTATTTATTATTTCCACACAATTTACACTATATCTATGTAATATATAAATGATAAATAGGACAACTCAATTAGTTTAACAAGAATATGCAAATGGTCTCTAGCCTGATTGGTCTCCAAAATGGAAGTCTAGATTTCAAAACCCCCAAATGTATAAAAATAAAGAATAAAATAAAATAATTAAAAAAAATAATATTAAAATATATAAAGTGTTTGACGTGGGATGATTGATACTTTTTCAAATCATACACCTGGGACTTGCCGCTAATTTTGTTTTAATAAAAAAGAAAAATTCTAAATATAAACTCACATACTACATTGTTTTTTAAAAAAATTTCTTTTACTAAATATTTAGTACATGGATAATGAGTAAAATAATTCAATTAATTTAAGAAAAATAATTCCAAAAAAATTTTGAAAAAAAAAAAATGTGATGTGTGGACTTATACGTAGGAAATCTCAATAAAAAAGGAGCAGCACGTTTACACCTATCAGCTAAAACGTAAAGCTAGTTGTTGCCTACAGTAGGAAACATGCAAACGCCAGATAAACACAGCATTCCAGAATTAAAAATAAAACCAACCTACAATTAGGTACGATAATTTGGAATTTGCAAATCGGGTCCACTTGCACGGAACAAGAAACTCATTTTTTGGAACGAAAAAACCCGAATAACCGTATGAGTCGGTCACATTTTAGGAAAGACCACAAATTAAAAAAAAAAAAAAACAATTAATTACTGTAAGTGTTTTCAATACGATGAGATAAAGGGGGACAAACTTATACAGTTTCAAATAGAGAACCATATGCAAAAAAAATGATAATCAAAATAAGATCTAGGGCTTGGATTTAGCCAACCGCATGAAGGTACCAATTGGGGAAGATTGAAATTCCTAGATTACACCAAAAATTGGGAGAAAATAAAGAAGGAATACTAGAGGATTTGAGAGAGTTGACCTAGCAGCGTGTGAATGCTCGATGTTGTAGTACCCAGCGTGGTGGCCCAAATCCTCCACGGGGACTTCCGAGCCCAGGAGGTTCGGAAACCTAAGCGGCTTCTCGACGAGCTTCTTGGATTGGGGAGCATAATCTCGACCGTCGATGACGTTGAGGCCATGTTTGGGAAACAAATTCAGTTCTCTGATAAGCTTCTCGGCCTGAACGGAGGGGAGATTCGATCGCGCGAGGCCGATATTGTCCGTGGATTCTGCGGAAGAGAGAGAGATGAGAGAAAAGAAAGCGAATAGAACAAACACAGAGAATGGGTGCTCCATTTTTTCTCAGATTGAGAAATTGGTTGGTAAGGAAGAATACATTACATATATACAGTGACACGAGAGAAGGGAGGGGGTACAGGTGGGGACATCTAACGGTCTACGGGATTAGAGCGGCCGTTAGTTGGAGAGGAGAGATGAGCTGGCATTTATCGAGAATAACTAGAAGTAATACAAAACGGAGGTTGACGGAGCCGGTTGAGAAATGGGCTTTGGTGTCAATCGGAGGGTGCTTGCGCAAGAAGAAAAGAGAAAATGAAAAGTAAAAGGAAAAGGGAGAGAGAGAGAGAGTATTACGTGTAGTGTTTGCTTTCGATTGCCAGTAGCGGTGTTAAAAGTTGAACGCGCGTTGGGGTCACACTAATCACACACTCCCAAACACATTATCGTCATCCATCTTACGTTCCGTTAGGCCACTTGTATTTCTTATCTCAAACATAAAATTTTTATTTTATTATTATAATTTTTTTAAATTTTCATATAAAATATAATAAATTATTTAACTTTTTTTCAATTTTTTTAAATTTTAAAACAATAATAATATTAAAATATAATATTTTAATATTTTATTTTAAAATTTAAAATTCTCATATAAAAATTTTAAGTGGCCAAGGACACTGCGTTCTCTCTTTATGGTTGGTAATCTCTGTGCTGATGCTCAACATAAAGTGTGAAGCCTTATTCTTCGTTAAAAAGTCGGTGGGGGTAATAATTTTTAAGTAGAAATCTAGTTACAATTATAATGATCTATTAATATATATACTAATTTAATATCATTAGTTAAAAATAAATTTTTTAAAAAATAAAGTTAATTTAAATTTTAAATATGAAATAATTAATATTAGTACGTAAAATAGTACGCGACTTGTTTATACATAGCAAAACTCATTTATTAAAAAGTTTTATTATGTATAAGTGAATTTGTGTACCAAATTTGTGTACCGAATGATTTGCATACCAATGTTATTATTTTCATATTCAAAATTTAAATTAATATCATATTCATTAAAGTCTTAACTTTTTGAACTGCTATCTTTATATTTAAAATTCAAATTGATATCATTTTCATTAAAATATAATTTTCTGATCAATCACGTTAAATGAATGAGCGCATTGATACACATAATTATTTACAATCAAATTTTTTCTTTCTTAAAAGATAAGAAAAGAGTAGCGTGTTACTCTTTGTTCAATTTGTTAACTGGTGCAAACCAACCCATGGGAGTGGGGGAAGAAATGTTTTAAGAAAAATTCTATTTATCATGTATTTTCTCATCGTCCATTTTCTATTGATTACCTCGTTTGTTTTCGCAACTGAAAACTAAAATTTTGAAAACTTTTCAAAAGTTTTCGTACTGTGAGAGGTTTTACAAAAACAAACACACATTTTGATCTACCAGTTTTTATCTCAAAATATCTCAAGTTTCTTCTCAAGTTGTCATCTCATTTCATCTCACCTTATTTCAATATTATTTCCTCCAATAATATATTTTAAATAAACAGTATATTGACATGAATACACACTATAAAAAAAGTAAGATTTGTACCAAATGTGCAACAAAATATTTGATTAAAAATAAAAATATTTATACATAAGGTAAATAAATAAAGGAAGCAACAAAAAAAAAATTGCACCATTGGTAAATAAATAAACAAAGGAAGCAGCGAAAAAAAAATTGACCGAATGGTACATTGCAATTATTTCAAAATAAATAGTACATTCCAATTTGAGGCTTCACTTTGTTGAGGGAAAAATAAGTTGATTGGCATATTCTTGTGAAAATCTGTGTAAAATAATGTTATAACAAGTGTTGAAATGAAAAGGCTTGAAGTGTGCTCATTATTGGTCAAAACAGATGTCTTTGCTCGACACTCGCTCAACATGGCGCTCGAGCGAACTCAAGCAGAGTTGAACGCTCGGCACTCGTTCGACACTGAGCTCGAGCGAACTCAGGCAAATTGGAACGCTCGAGCGAACTCAGACAGAATGTGTCGCTTGATCTTCGCTCGACACTTCACTCATTTAAAGCATTGGTAAATAAATAAATAAATAAATAAATAAAGCAAAAAAAAATGACAAAATGATTTTTTTTTTTTTTTTGCCAAAAGAAAGGAAGTAGCAAAAAAAAATTGCACCATTGGTAAATAAATAAACAAATGAAGCAGTGAAAAAAAAAAAAAGTTTTGACCAAAGGTTTTTATGTTAAAAAAACGAAGCAACAAAAATAAAAGGGTGCACTATTGGTAAATAAATAAACAAATAAAATAGAGTAAAAAGTACCACAAGTACTTGTGGGTCCCATCATATTACTAACTATCCTCCATTCAAACTAATCACATCTCATCTCTGAAAACAAACACATATTTTATCTAATCTAATCTCATCTTAACATATTTCAAATATTTTTATCTTATCTTATCTCATCTCTAAAAACAAACGAGGCCAGTCATGAAACATTGGCTTATTTCTCCATCAGGCAAAAGTTTTCGTTAGATACATGTAGAAGAGAGATGTTATTTCAGAAACTCGTTTTGATTAGAACAAAAATGAAAGTTAATAATATTTATTTAAGGATGCGACAAATTACATGAGAGATCATACATAATGACGTTTGCTAAGAAGCTATCGTTTTGAGTCATAATTAGGTAAGCTCGGTTTTAAGCCCTACAATCTCAAATAGGACAATTGGCTCCAACACTCATTTACTTACACATAACTATTCTTCTTTTTTAATATCACTGACTCTGAGCCAATAAGGAATGTTAACATTGTGAAAAACTATGATCTCACTTTCGCAAGCCGAGCCCTTAACTCTTCCAGCTCTTCCTCATCGTCTGCACCTTCTGCTATAGCTTCTTCCTGTAAAAATTCAGAAGAAAGAATCAGTCCCTTTATTTCTTCAAGAAAAGCATGATGTAAGCGTATAAAGGGAGTGAAGTTCTACATACTTGTTGAGAAGTGCTAGCTCTCTCGGCAGGTAACTTTACCCTTTCCTTCCTTACAGCTTCGGGAAGCTGTGCAGCTGTCTCACCAGCTATTTCAGTCAGAACTTTATCAACTTCTTCTTCAGTTTCTTCCTCTATGTCTTCCGAATCCAATGCAGTATCAACGGCATCAGTAACGAATTCTTCAATAACCCCTGCCTGAATTAAAAATAAAAGTGTTACAACTAGAGAGCCCAAGAAGCCAAATAACCTATAACATAAGCTATTGCTTAGAACACCACCTAAATTAACGTCTAAAATGAATATTCCTAAACCTTAGTACGCAAAATGGGTCTCTTTCTGCCACAGAATATGGGGCATGGCTCTTAACAACGGGAACCAAATTAAAGGGTGGCATGACTTCCCTTCTCTGTAATATTTGAGAAAAACCAGGCAATGGCTCACTTACTCTTACAGGTTTCCAGATTAACAATCAATTTTTTACAAGGAAATTTGAAAATAATCAATTTTTGTGGTATAAATAACTGCCACACTGTTGACAAAAAGGACTTCCAGTTTCTCAGCCAGCATCTGTAAAGGACAGAACATAGAAGAGTTCAATCACATGATGTGAAATCATATCCACAAGAATGGTAACTCCAATCAACATTTGTTGAATCCCATTGAGGACTAAACAGTAAACTGATGAGATGCAAAAGGATATGCTAAGTTGCTAACATGACATATCCAAACCACTCACATACGGAACGAAAATGGTGGCATGCCGAAGTTTTCACACAAAAAGAATTTAACAAAATACAGAAACTTGAGTCATTTTCTAATTGGTAAAGAAAATGAAGAGTACTTGTTCATAGGTGAAGTGAAAAAATCACCTTGGTCATTTCTTTGCTGAATTCTTGCATTGTGGTTGCCATTTCTGGTGCTTTCATGAGGTTATTGACAAGCTTCATGACCTCCGCACTCTTGGACAAATGACCCACAGTACGGGCAATTGCTGCAAGTTTCAGAACATAATAATTTTCATCCAGTAGAAATTATCAGACCTACAGTACAAATCTTTCACTGCTAGCATTACACCTATAGACCCAAATAAAATTTCGATAGAAGATGGTGAGGTGTTGAATAACAGATTTTCCTTATAAATTAAGTTCATAGAACGCCTTGAGAAAAAAAACCATTATGGTGAAAATCTTGCTTCACACTACTTAGGCATCACATATTGTCGGTTCTGAAGTCGCATCAACTTAAAAAAAGCCTTATCAAACTTTAAACATAAGGCAGTAGCAAACACAATTTGTTGCAGCTATTAGATGGACTTGACGGCACACTTTCCTGCCATATTTGATATGTAGGTCTGTCAACCACAAAACAATTATACTTCTAAATTTATCTCTGTATTTATTTATTTCTTTCTTCTTCCTTTTTAATTTGCTCTTGAAAATCTCCTTCACCAATAAACATCAAATAATTAAATTAGCACCATCAGCTTGCAATATGCTAGAAGTGAACTTTATCCTAAACCACACTTGACTATCAAAATTTGATGCCATTAGAAGTTTTACTTTCCTACACTCATATTCAAGTTTGGTACTTGTGCTTAAACAAACTATCAAAAATATGTTTAATGGACATAGTTTGCCATTTCTTTTGGATTAAAAAATTATATTACCAACGCATACAAAAAATAAAGGATCCTGCCCATTCTTAACATTGAGGCCTACAATTACTGAAGCACAACACATTAATTTGTATGTTAAATCACATTCTTTACGAAAAAAGGGGACCGATATGGAAACAATTTCATTGAGTTGATAGTCAAAAACAAGGATCATTAAGTTGATTGTGAAAATAGGGTCATTTTACTTTTCTCAAGATATGACATACGTCTTTGCTTGAGAGTTAAAAGAAATGTTTAGATATGTGAACATTGTGAAGCACCATACCGACACTTTCTCCAAGGTGCATTGATATTGAGTTCAGTTGGGCTTTATTCTCGTGAAGACGATTCACAGTCTTTCTTGACAAAACAATTTCCTTCGCAAGTGCCTGAAATTAAATTCACAAAAGGATTTGACCATCGAATACATGGAAGCATTTGTAACTTAATTACAACAAGGTAACAGTTGGAGGCATTCAATGTAAGAAGCAGATCCAACCATCCTACATGGCTAAACCTATGCTCAAATACAGACACACATATGATGGTTTACCTTAGACAAGCATGCAGGAGGACTATGATACTCTCTTTGTCAGTCATATCACTCTTGGAAGCAAATCATTATTTTATATTGAAGATGTTATTTGCAATTACTCTTGGAATGAGGCCAAGTTTCCCAACTGAGACTTAAATACCCAGGCCATAATAGCACGAGGTTACTCATTTCCAAACTCAAATGGGAACAAAATGATTCCAAAAACGAAAATACATGGTAAATTTCTGAACCGCACAGGTGTCCTAAGCCACACAATACACATAAATAAGACACCCCTTAGGCTGATTAATTAACTGCCTTTCTTTTAATTTCATAACCTGTTCATGACTTAATACAGTTCAAATAATGTGACTCAAGGAACTTTATGAACTAAGGATCAACCTAAAAAGCCACAAAATCACCAATGACCAATGTTTGAAAGCACATCACGCATATGAAATCCATGAGTATCATGACAAAGGAAGTGTTATAGCCACAAAGAGATCCTATAAAAGTAAACTCACAAATTGACATGGCTTTATATGATACGTTAGATCTACTTTACAATAAAAGTAGCTTTACAAGTTAATATACCACGTCAAGCCACATCAGTTTGTGAGTTTACTTTTGTGGGATCTTTTTGTGGCTAAAAAGCATTTCTCATCTGAAAAATCCTTGATCATTTTAACACCCATAATTTCTCAAGTCCCCTCTTTCTATGAATGATCTTAGGTATGAAATAAAAATATAAACAATACCAATAAAAAACTCAATTTTTAACCATGCACGAATTATTGAACCAACTTAACAAAAGTGAATTGTTTTTTATAGTTAACTTAACAAAAGTGAAAATAAGATTGACAATACCTTTGCTGATCCCATATCATTTCTCTTGGCAGCCTCTCTAATTGCTTTGTGCACGCTCTTTTCCTCCCTCTGTACATCTAATAAGCAAAACCATGATTTTTTTAAGATAAATCCATCAGAAGAAGAAAAGAATAGACAACCCCACCACTACAAACCTTAAATCCAGAACCCAATAAACAAACTATTTTTCAGAGGCAATTCATAAATAAAAACACAATCAGATTACTCCATCGATTTATAATTTCCTTGAAAGCCCGTGACAAAAAATCACAATATATATTACCTAATAAAAATCATGCCCAGTAAAATTAATTAAAAAAAAAAAAGAGATAAAAGGAGAACATACCCCTGATTTGGCGCTCGATGTTGCGGCATTCTTGGCGGAGCCGTCGCTGCCAATCTCTCAATTGCTCTTGTGGGTTCTGTTTGGGCTTCAACATGCTCTTAAATTTGTCCATTTCTTCTGCCTCTCAAACCCAGAAAAGAAGGGAATAAGATTATGAGGAGACCAAGGAAAAACTTGAGTAGACGATTGTTTGCGTAGGATCCAAACACCTTTTTCGTACTTCCAAATTTGCTCTCCAGGAAAAGTAGCTCTCTTTTTCGTGGGGGGTTTATTTAAAAAAAAAAAAAAAAAAAAAGGAAGGTGCGTTTAGACGTTTTGGGGGTGGCTGCGCTATAATACGATTAGTTTGACTCAAAACTAAGTTAAAAACTAGGCAAAAATTACAACGGCATCTTTTGTTGCTTTTGTCGTCACAAAAAGCAATTGCTTGACAAATTCATTTTATTTGGGAAACTGAAAACTTAACCATTTGTGATTTTATAAATGATATCAATTTATCTCATATCATTTCATTTTATCTTAATATTTAAATATAATTTAAATAAAAATATTTTTTAATTTTAATTTTTCAACCGTTTCAATTAATTATTACAACTTTCAAACAAAATAGAAAAAATAATTTAACTTTTTTTAAATCTCATTGTAAAAATTATATTAAAAAATTATATTCTAATATTTTGACTTTATAATATTTTTATTCAATTTTTTTCTCTCATTTTCCAAAACTCCATAAAACACTTTAACTTAAACTATTTCACTACAATTCACAAATTATCTCAATACTATCTATAAAATTTTCATCTCATCTCATATGTGTAACCAAACGATTTCTAATTGAATTGTATATTTCAATTAGGGCTGAAAACTGAACCTATTGGTGCTGTTTCGATGTCGACCGAAATCGATAGTTTTTTAAGAGTGTGGTGCCAACCAAAATTGGCCGATAGGGAGAGAGAGAATCGACTGAATCTCACAGTCAATACTGATTGGTTCGATGGTTGGTTGCTAACCATCACACCTGAAAATCAGAGCTTGATCAAAAACTCAGTGTAGTCCCGATGGATAAAGTTAGACGATTTAAGGTGGAGTCAAAAACTTTCTTCTTCTCTAAAGTGGGTGTTAACAGTTTTCGCATTACTGAGAAGAATAGACGACTGGTCTTATTCATACTTATTAACGGTGCTACAGCCTCTTGGGTAGTGAGAATGGTTATGGAAGCCATTGATGCTCCTCTGCGTGAAGGTCTCTTTAAGAAACTGAGAATGGGAAATGGGCTGTTCACCTTGCAACTGCTTAGAAACTTTAGGGGATGTTACCTCCTCCTGGAGGAGTTCAACAACGACAGGAGAAGGGGATCGCTGATCATACCCGAAGGAGCTCATGGCAGTGGCTGGGAGTGGTTCTCTTATAACCTTAGGAAGGTGGCTGAGCAAGTGGTGTCCCACTCAGAAGGGGTCATGCAACGCGATGGAACCACCGTGGAGGCAGGAACAACCTCTTACGCAGCCGCCTTGGCTGCCTCTCTACCAGAACGACCCTTACCTAGTGGCCTTAACAAAACTAGTTTTTGCCCAGTAGATTTAGGAGGATTTTTCTGAAGGCTGTAAAAACATGGGGGATGTTGAGGGTTTCCTTTGGGCTGTCAAAGCTCAGCTTTCTGGAGTACTGCAAGAAGTTTCCTCTTTGATGAAAAGGGTCAACTTGGGTCTGAACATGGTGATGGGACTGGACAACGTAGGGGGCGGGAAGGAACAGCCTACGGACTCTGTTTTTTCTCTGGCCACTGAAGAAGAAATGGGAAGAAACGAATGCGTAAGGGGTGAGGTAAAGGGGTTTAATGAGGCTAATGGGCTGCATGGGCGGGACACTCACGGCCCACGGACCCAACTCTCACCCTCTGAACAGACTAATGAGATTTCGGCCTCCGGTATACACCCGTCTCCCCTGCCAGCGATGAACACGGGCCCCTTTCCGACAACACAGAACCCTTCGCCTGTCGCCGGCGAACCATCCACCCGAGTGCTGGACCACCCGACGTCTCTTCTGCGATCCGAGAAAGCCTCACTTGCTGCGAAGGAGAAACTCGGTTCATCCGGTCCAACCATGGGGGTTGCCCCCGAAGCCCCGTTTCTTTCTTTAGGACTCTCTGAGTCTTTATCCAAGGTTTTATGCACTGAGGTGGAGGAGGTTGATGCTTCCTCAACGGAAGGAGGGTCTTCGGAGGAAGAGACATTGTTTGGGTCAGATTTACAGATTGTCTGCAAGGAATATGGGGCTGATACTCTGTCAAGTGAACCAAGTCAACCCGAGGATTTATCTAGCCCTCTTTGTACACTACCACCAGCAGGTACACGAACTGATTTACAACCGGAGTGGGTTCTCCAGAAGGTCAATGATATGCGGCACTGTTTGGGCATGTCCTGTGAGGGATTTGAGGATCAGATGCAAGCTCTTCTCCTAGCAATCCAAGCTGGCCAGTCTTCAATTGCTAGATCTGGAGGCAAGAAAGACAGGGAACTCAAGAGATTGACTTGTTCTATAAACTATGACGCTAGGGAGGGCAGCGTGGGTAGAGGGAGACATAAGGATAGGGTGAATCTTGGTGATCCATGAAGCCCAAAATTCTCACATGGAATGTTCGTGGTTTGAATGACCCGAACAAACACCTCTCCATAAAGAACCTTTTGCGGGAATGGAAGGCTGATGTCATTTGCTTTCAGGAAACGAAACAGGTATATCATTAGAAGTTTGTGGAATTGTCCTTATGCAGGATGGATCACCCTCGCTTCTAAAGGTGCCTCAGGGGGTATTTTGGTAATGTGGGATAAAAGAGTAGTCAATGTTATTGAGGATTGTATCGGGGATTTTTCTGTAGCTTGTTCTTTCTCGAATGTGGACGATGGTTTTTGTTGGGGCTTTGCGGGTGTTTACGGACCAAGCGATAACAACAGTAGAAAACTTCTCTGGGATGAGCTGGCTGGCCTTTGCAGTTGGTGGGAAATCCCGTGGTGTATTGGGGGCGATTTTAACACCACCCGTTTTCCGAGTGAGCGGTCCGGGGTTTCTAACACAGGTTCAGCCATGACTGATTTTTCTTCCCTAATTTTTGACTTAGACTTGGTGGATCTCCCTTTGGCAGGGGGAGATTTTACTTGGTCAAATGGAAGGGCCTGGTCGAGGTTGGACAGGTTTGTTGTCTCCTCCTCTTGGGAGGTCCACTTCCCTACTCTATGTCAAAAGCGACTTCCTCGGCTTTGCTCAGATCATTTTCCCATCCTGCTAGATTGTGGGGGTCTTCTTGAGGGAAGGAGGTATTTTAAGTTCGAAAACATGTGGCTGAAAGTTGATGGGTTTCTCGAGAAAGTCAGGGTGTGGTGGTCATCTTACCAACTCACGGGTACTCCCAGTTTTGTTATTGCAGGGAAACTAAAAGCGTTAAAGCAGGACCTAAGGAATTGGAACTTGGAAGTTTTCGGGAACATTAATGTCCAGCGCAACAGTCTATTCTTAGAGCTGCAGCATCTCGATGCAAAACAAGTGACAGGGACACTGTCAGCCGATGATGGGGTAAGAAGACTAACTGTTGTTTCTGAGCTGGAAAAACTTACTCTTATGGAAGAGATTTCATGGAGGCAAAAGTCATGGGCACTTTGGCTGAAGGAAGGGGATAGAAGCACAAAATTCTTCCATAGAGTTGCCAATTCTCATCGCAGGAACAACGCCATAGAAGTTCTTCATGAGGAGGGCAGGGTCGTAACGGGTCAAGAGGCGATAAAGGACCATATTGTACAATTCTATGATAAGCTTTTGACAGAACAGTTCTCTTGGAGACCCAAGGTAGATGGTTTAGCTTTTGATTCCATTGATCACACAAGCGCGGCTTGGTTGGAGAGACCTTTTGACAAAGATGAAGTGCATAGTGTGCTAAAAGGTATGAACAAAGACAAAGCCCTAGGTCCAGATGGCTTCCCAATGGCTTTCTTCCAAGCTTGCTGGGATATTATTAGGGAAGATCTCATGAAAGTCTTTATCGAATTTCACTCCTTTATGAAATTCGAGAAGAGCCTAAACGTCTCCTTCATTGCCCTCATTCCTAAAAGGGCAAGATCAGTGGAAGTGAACGACTTCCGCCCCATAAGCTTGATTAGTGGGGTTTATAAGATCATCTCCAAAGTTTTGGCGAAGCGGTTGAGTGGTGTCATGGGGAAGATCATCTCGAAGTCCCAAAATGCTTTCGTGAAAGGAAGGCAAATTCTAGACTCGGTCCTCATCGCCAATGAATGTTTGGAGAGCCAAATCAGATCTGGCACTCCAGGTATCTTGTGCAAACTGGATATGGTAAAGGCTTTTGATCATGTGAACTGGGACTTCTTACTGTATATCCTTGGTAGGTATGGTTTCGGAGAAAGATGGTGCCAGTGGATTAAACATTGTATCTCAACGGCCAGATTCTCGATCTTGGTCAATGGCACTCCTGAAGGTTTCTTTAATAGCTCTCGAGGTTTGCGTCAAGGGGATCCTCTCTCCCCACTCCTTTTTATTCTTGTTATGGATGTCTTGAGCAAAATGTTGGAAGGGGCAGTGGAAAGTGGCTTCATCTCGGGCTTCTCAGTAGATGGTTCTCCTCATGGAAGCTTGACAATCTCTCACCTCCTCTTTGCCGACGATACCTTGATTTTCTGCAACCTGGTTCTAGACCATTTTCGTTCCCTACGTGCTCTTCTTCTTTGCTTTGAAGCTGTATCTGGCCTTAAGGTAAACTTAGCAAAATCGGAGGTAGTTCCCATCGAATCCGTCACCAACTTAAGTGAGGTGGCTGCCATCCTAGGTTGCAAGGTCTCTTCCTTGCCTATGAAATACCTTGGACTCCCTTTGGGAGCCCCTCATAAATCTAAAGCAATGTGGGAAGGGATGATTGAGAAAGTTGAAAGCAAACTGGCAGGGTGGAAGAGAATTTACTTGTCTAAGGGGGGAAGAACCACGCTTATTAAGAGCACGCTTTCTAACCTGCCAACATATTTCCTCTCCTTATTCTTTGTGTCTGCAGGAGTGGCGAATAGACTAGAGAAGACCTTCCGTGATTTCCTATGGGGTGGATTGGAAGATGCAAAGAAATGTCACTTGATCAAATGGGATAAAGTATGCACTCCGTTGTCTTGTGGTGGGTTGGGCTTAAGGAAGCTGCGAACTTTCAACAAGGCACTCCTAGGAAAATGGTTATGGCGGTACCATCTTGAGGGAGACGCTCTCTGGAGGATTATCTTAGATGCTAAATATGGGAGTATCTGGGGAGGTTGGTGTACTAAAGAAATAAAAGGGCCATATGGAGTGGGAGTCTGGAAATTTATTCGGAATGAATGGAGTAACTTTCTTGGTAACTGCAAATTCGTGGTGGGAAGAGGCACACGCATCCGCTTTTGGCATGATATTTGGTGTGGGGAGGTCGCCCTGAAAAACATTTTCCCCTCTCTCTTTAGGATCGCTTTTGATCAGGGTTCCTCAGTAGCTGACAATATGTGCAGTGTTGTTGACTCCATTCAGTGATCTGTGAGATTCTCTAGAGATGCCCAGGATTGAGAGGTGGGAGCCATTACCGACTTCTACAGTGCGTTATATGAAATGAAGTTAAGGGCAGGAGGGGAGGACAGCTTACTTTGGACACACACAGGTAACAAGAAATTCTCAGTCCGTTCTTATCTCAAGGCCTTGACAAATTTCCCTTACAACGCCTTCCCGTGGAAGAGCATTTGGAGGTGCAATGTTCCCCTCAAGGTAGCTTTCTTTGGATGGGTAGCCTCTCATGGCAAAACTCTGACTATAGACAAGTTAAGAAAGTGAAGACTCTACTTAATGGACTGGTGCTTCATGTACAAACACGACAGTGAATCTATGGACCATCTCCTTCTTCACTGCGAAGTAGTTAAGACCTTGTGGGATGAAATTCTATCTAGGCTTGGTATTGCATGGACCATGCCTAGGAGGGTGATCGATTTATTGTCTTGTTGGCAAGGGATAAGGGGCAATCGTCAGATAGCTACAGTTTGGAAGATGGTACCTTTATGCTTAATGTGGTGCACATGGATCGAAAGGAATAGACGCTGTTTTGAGAACAAGGAACGCTCCCTGGATGGTTTCAGGGCTTTCTTCTTTCATACACTTTTACTTTGGGCATCTTCTATTGTACTGAACGGTGCAAGTCTTCAAGACTTTTATGCTACTATTTGTAACACTAGTTTGTAACTAGGTTCTCTTTGTATACCCCCTGTGTACTCAGGCTTTGCCTATTTACGAGGATCAATAAATCTTTTACTTATAAAAAAAAAAAGTTCATATCACAAACTCATAAATTCACAACAAATTCAAAAATCCACAACAAATCAACTTGAAATTCACAACAAGATCACAAATTCATAATAAAATCTCAAGATGAGAGAGGTGAAAATAAGATATGAGAGATAAACGAGAGAGGTGGACCATAAACGACAGAAAACTCGGAGAGATATTTTAGAGAGAAGAGATGAGAGAGCTTGGAAAGGTGAGAGATAGGTTAAGGATGAGAGATCTCAAAGAGATGAGGGGGGACAGGCCGAGCGGCACGAGGGAGGAGAGGAGGGGAGGGTTGCGGGGTGAAAGAGGAGATAAGAAATAAATAGGATCATGATGAAGAAGACGGAGGGAAGGGGTTATTAAACCCTATATCTAAACGATGTCAATCGGTTTACGTTTGGTGTAAAATGACACCGCTTCACTTACTTAAGTGAAATAGTGTCGTTTTACATAAGATATATAATATATATATTATTAGTCGGTTCGATGGTTTGGGGTTGGTTTAGATTGGGACCGAATAGGTCGACGTTGGTTTTACTAAATTTTTATCGTCTTTCGATCGATTCTCTATTGGTTTCATTTAGTTTTAGATTCTAGTGGCTGATTCGCATTGGCGATGGTTGGTCCCATCGATTTTTGTATCGCCCTAATTTCAACACAAGAACACAAACCATAAACTATTTGATAAATAATCTCACATTACATGTAGACAAGGTATTGGATATGTTTATAAATAATAAGCAATCATCTCTTATTGAACAGGACGAATTGGGGCCTATATTACTTACCCTGTGACAAGGACAAGAAAAAATACTGACTTACACGTGATGAAGGATGTTGATAAATAAATCTCACCCTGTGGACAATGTCTTAGGCATGTTTATAAGGTTAGAACAAACTTCTTTTTTTTAATCAGTTTTGATATGAGTTAGACCTGTGAATTTTTTCATGGTATCAGAACTTGTCATAGGATGAATGAGGCCCACACTATTTACCCTGTGACAAGGACCAACAAAAATATTAGTCTGCATGTGAGAGAGGGTGTTGAAGATTAATCTCACATTACCTGTGAATAAAGTCTTGAATATGTTTATAAGCAATGAGTTTTATTGAACCGAATTTAAGAGATGAGTTAAGCTCATAAATTTATTCAAAACAACCAAGAAAGCTACTATTGCGGCATATAAATATGATAAAGATTCGTGTGGGGTATACAAGTGTATGTTTGAAGTGGAGAACGGGAGAAGTGCCAGTCTAATTAGGACTGTTCATTTAGGTTTCAAACTGGATATTCGGGTGTACATGGCTCGGAATCCGAATTTCAATCCAGGCCGAAACCCTGCCTGGATACACCCAATTATGACCCGATCCGGAACCTAGATGGATCTAGATTTGTTGAAACCCATAAATTCGGGTTTCGGATTATTATTATTTTAACTATAAAAATCTATAGTGTTAAATTTCTTTTAAGAATGATTTTGTTTTTATCTTAAAGCATATATTCATTCTCTTGAAAAAATTTTGAAAAGCATATTCTTTTATATACAAAACTAATTATTATTTTTAACTAAATGCATATAAAAATAAAATAAAATAAACTGCAATCACTACATATTATATTATTTGGTATTTATACATTACATTACAAAAGATAATTACAAAATATGAAATTACATATAAAAAATGGATTACATAAAGCCACCAATACATATTACATAATATGTCTGCTTCATGCAATCAATGCATTTCTCAATAGCCATTGTTGGTCCAAGTTTATCTACAACTCCTCATATACGGTTTGAGTTGAGTATTTCTCACCAATAGTCTCCTAGCACCCCTGTAATTAATAAGTAGCATAAATTTTAGTCAAGCTGAAGAACAATCAACTTATTTGAGTTGAATCAATAAACAACATTCCTAGACAATCACTTCAGAAGCTGTTTCACTTCTCAATTATGGAATTCCAAGCATTAGACAATAAGGTAGAGACAGAAGAGGTAAGAAAACATACATCATAATATCCTTCTAGGCAACTACATTAATGTTGGAAGTTTGTAAGAAGATGCATGGCTTCTTTAAAAGCAAAGGCAGATAATAGCCACAAGATGGCTTATTGTCAAGTCTTGTCTCGTCACCAGTTTGATTCTTTCCAGTATTCTACACTCTCATTGGTTGATTGCATGCATTTTCCACCCGTGTTAGACCTTTGATGGATATCTTCTATATGGGAGATGCCTCAATAATGAAGTTCCTAACTTTCAAACTGAAAAAGGGCTTTGAAATTTCATTATACTTTGGAAGTCTAAGAAAATGAAATGGGGACTATCTACATTGAAGCAGGATGCAGTTTACTACATATGGGTGCAAGTTAACCTATACTCCAAATCAAAGGCCCCAACCATCATCAATTTTCTCAAACTTGTAGCTAAATTCAATCAAGGACCTTACAGAGCAGTTATTTGTATGAATTCAATGCATGCAGAAATGAGAACATCATCACAAATAAATGGGAGAAACAATTCAAGGTTCTACTATAATATTTTTTTAAAAAAATACACAGAATCTGTTAAGCTTCATAATGTTTTTAACTTATTATTATTGTTTTCGAAACCTGTCTTGCTGAAAAACCAATGAAATGATTGCTTCCAGGAAAGGTACAAGGAAATTCAAATACATCATTACTGAAACTAGAGGCTTCCAGATTCTGAAACTAAATGGTGGTATTAACAATTTCATTTTAAATAAATTATGTCAAGATTTATTAGTTGATGGCTTAAAAGTATCTCTTCTGCATACCTTTTGTGTAAATAAATGCAAGGGATCAATAAAAGAAACAACATCAAAACTACAAGTTTTGTGCCAAAAATAGACTAGAAAGACACTGAAACTACAAGTTTTGGGAAGTTAACAAGGGAAGCAAACCCATTTGATAGAATGCTTTACTTTCCTATAGGCCAAACAGAGAATAAGCCCAGTGTTTTGACTTTCTTTCAAACAGGTTCTTAGGGTGAAAAACCAAGCAGTTTAAAGAGCATAATTAGAATCTACCTCATCTAAGTGCATGATGGTGGCTGCAATAAACAAAAAAAATTATGAATATAAAGGTTTGTACTCTTTTGACAACACAATAACAAATCGAACCATAAATATTAACGAACTAAAACGGTATGGGCTGTGATTACAAGACTCAAGTGGTGTTTCCTCACACACACACGTGCCCTAACAAATAGAACAAACTTCTCAACAGAAATCAAATTAATAATAGTTTATAGAACAGGGCACTCTTTTACATGGGCTATGCCTATTACTATCAATAAAAGTTCTTGCTTACCTATAAAAAAAAGTTCATAGAACATGACAGCATTCAAATAATATTTCATAATACTTTCTTCCATCCTGATAGCAATGAAGCTTAGTTCTCATATTGCAAAAGAGTTAAGACACTAAGGAAATACTAACCTAAGAGCCATGATAAAAACAGAATAATAACGAAACAGAACGTAGTAATTTCTTAGTCTTCTCTGCTTTAGCATTCTCTTTTCCCAAATGGAACGAGATTTTTAGGATGAAACTGATGCAATGAAAGACCCAGCAGACTCCAACGATAAAAAAAAAATGTAGGAAACCTAGATCTAGGCATAAAACACGAAGAAATGAACACAAAACATACCCAAATCAACAAATTAATAAAAGGACAAAAAAACCCCTAAAAAACTGTTGTAGATCCGAACTTGAACAGATTCTAGCATAGACCTGAATTCTGAACTACATTTCACGAAATGAACAAGATTACAGCAAGTAAGCATCATTCAGTGAAGACCCAAGTAATAGAAGATTTAACGATAAAGCAGAGGGTAAGCAAAGAACAAACCTTGGGCTCTTGAGACGAAAGAATCAAAGATAGGGCTTCGGAGAGGCTGAGATTGAGAGAGGGACGACGCTAGGGTTTCAGAGTGACTGGGAAAAAGCTTTCGGCGCAGAGAGAGAGAGAGAGAGAGAGAGAGAGAGAGAGTAAAATCGACTTAATCGAGTCCGTTTTCGCATTGAAAAAAAAAAAAAAAAACCCCAGGTTCCGGATTTAAAATCTGGTACCCGGCCCGAGTCCACCCGGTTTTCATGATACGGGTTTCAGCCCGATTTTAATCCAGGCCGAAAACCTCATATGGGAACCCCAGTTATCCGGGTTCTGGGCAAAAACCGGTCCGGATGAACAGTCCTAAGTCTAATGAGCTCAACGGGACTGTTTGGAAAATTTTGAGTTGAGTATTTTTCATCATTATAGAGATGAAATGGTACAGGGAGAATAATACATTTTCCTGTCCAGTCTTTTCTCAAATGTAACCGGAACTGAGTGTAAAAACTGAGAGAAGTACCTCCAGATCCAGTGGGGATAGAACCGAAAACGTATCAATGCCGCGCAATCCTGACGCCTAGAACTTCAAAAAGATTAACCAGCAGAAGGAGAAAAACTTATAAAGAAAATCTGAAAGATACTGAAATTGATGTTTCGATTGCGATACTTTAATTGACTACGGACCAATAAATAATAATAGGAGAAGCGTATGCTTGGTTTATAAGAAGCATTCAATTCAATCAGAAAATTACACTTCTTGTTTGTCAATTAGGACCATTCGTCTCTTGGTCACATCCTCAGAGAGAGAGAGAGAGAGAGAGAGAGAGAGCAGGCAGTCATAGTAACAAATAAGACAACAACACCTTCAAGGGTTTTCATAAATTAAAGCTGTTGAATGAGATCATCAATATCTTACTACAAATAAGAGCCCAAAAAAATGGGGCAATGGTGAATTGGTGACAATCTGACTATTTCAGTGTCGTTAAAGGCTTTTCATCCTTCAACAACAAGAAGAATTAGAAGCAAGAAATTAGACCAAGTAAGTACTGTCCACTTTCCATCAGTCTTCATCCAACTACTTCAACGTTATCATTAGCCATCTAATCGTAAAGGCCTTCATCATGCCAAATATCAACTAAGAAATCTACCATCTCCTGCACAAGCCAGCAATCAACCAGATCCTCATCAGCACCTCCAAAATCATAGGTTCAGAATTTAAAAGTGGCAGTTATGGAACAATCTAAGCATACCCTTTCTCAAACTCAACTGTAATTTATGATTTCCGAAATTTAATCCAACTACTTTTGGCGTTTTTTGATACTTCAAGAAAGCAGGGTGACACTAACTCGTTTTCCACTGCATTCAAAATGAAAATTCTGAATAGCATAGATGCCATTTCTTTTCTTTCTTTTTCTCTTCACTTTATAGCATTACAATGACAAATAACAGATAAAATCATACTCTAGCATAGAGCCATCACCACAAACAGAACTTTTTCAACGAAGTTGTAAAACATTATAGAATATTGAAATTACTGAACAGAGAACCTACACTGCCAACACAAAAGCTATCTCCCTCTCCCTCTTTTTCTCATGCACATGCACGTGATTAGACGAGCAACACAAAATCATTTTGAAGATACGGAAAGTGAGGATCTATACACTATGTAGAACAAGTTACATAAAAGTGATGTAAACACTTCTGTTCTTCTACTCTTATCCTCAAGCTTCATATCCCCCATTCTCTCTCTCTCTCTCTCTCTCAGAGACACACATGCAGAAGTGCATGCAAAAACCCTTTGCTACTTCCATAAGTAATTAAATGTTTGGTACAAGAACATAACATGCAGGAGTTAAGAGCAGATAACTAAATGTTTGTTAGTTAAGAAGCTTACAGGTAGAGGAATTGGTTCAGAAAACGGCTCATTAGTCGAGAGCAGATCTTCATAGCCCATGGTCCAGCTGCAACAAGAAATTTTGCAGTTATCTTCCAACTATCATCTAACTAGTTACAACAAACCACAAACCACATTGAACAAAACCTGTGATAGCCAAGAATACTATGACACAGTCACAAACCCATTACATATTTACATCAACATATACGTAAATATATATGCTTTCTTGAAGGTATTTCAGCAATCTATTATTTTTATTTTCTAATCTGCAACAATATCCTAAGTTTATGACAATAGATCAGATGATGAAGCTGCATCACCTTTTTTTTTTTAACTTATCAACGTAAGACCAACTAAGTTCTTTTGGGTTTGCAAGTCCTTATAGATTTTAGTCAGAATTATGCAGTTTGCCTTGATAAATGCAGCTCCCAGAACCCACATGCCACCACTTAAGTTAACTGAAATGGGTCAAATCCAAGTAGGATCTCCCATGATTGTCTCAATAACCACTACCTTCAAAAGTAAACTGTTTCCGAGCACATAGATGACATAAAATCTTTGGCATTGACAAGAACAACTGACCCCCTTGGATCTAAGAATCTTTGGGAGAAGTAGATACCTTATAATCGGTTCCTTTGCCTTCCTTTTTGATCGCCGAGATTGATCCCCCACCCACCTTTTTCTACTCTCATGCCAAGCAATCGCAGCTGCATAATACCTTGAGCCCAGTCATTGTTCAGGAATTACATATAATTACCGAAAGAATTAGGGAAATAAGATACCCCCTTTTGTTCTGTTTTACTAGTATTATAAAACAATCATTTGGCACAAGATCGCCTAAAGCAAGAGACTTACCATGATTGACAAATATAGAAGTGCTCAAATCTTTTTCCATGGGTTGTTTTTCTTTATCAGTAGATGTAGAATGCTCTGAAGGCTGCTTCCCGTTGCAACAGAAACCTCTGGTATTGAGCTCCATTGTTTCTGAATTGAATGACCATTCCATTCTGCAATGACACAATGACTGTTGGCAAGAGTTCCTTTCCAGAAGTCCTCCTAAGGTTCTATTAACAGACATGGTCTCATGGAATACAGCAATGTGGCCAAAACAGCTACTGCTTGGCATAAAGTAGCCCTTCAGTGCAAGGGTAAAGGAAAGATGTAATGAAGGAAAACAAAATCAAGAATCATAACACAAAAGCATTACATTTTTTTATCGTTCACAACTCCCAGCTGCAATTTTTTAAACTATTTCATTTACTTGAGAAACTAAGGAACCATGCAATTACTTACAGATTTGGCATAATTTGCTTAAAAACCACCCATCTAAAATTTAATTTTTTTACAGAATGTGGAACTTAATTGCAAACTCCAAAGAATTTCAACCCACTACACCCTAGAAAAGACAGATAACAAGAGCTGCAATTTATGAACTGCATTGTCTGCAACGAAAAACACTCCACATTCATTGCTTATTTTCTTTTCAAGGTTATTTGTAGATAGACAAAACAGCGCAAGAGTGCATGTAATTTTAAAGGAAAGAGCCAAAAAAAAAATCTTTTCAAATGGACCTTATCCAAACTTGTCATGAAGCTTAATGATTTATAAGCCTCAAAAGAAACATGATAACACAACTAGTTTTTTATTTTAAGTAAACATGACAACACGACTAGTTCTCCCAAAAAAAAGGAGAAAAGAAAATGCTAATGCAAACAAATGTACAATTTCCTTGGCCATGGGAAACATCACCGGTACCCTACTCCTTTGGAGAAATATTCTTTCAAAAGGCTTTATTGTTCTCCCCGTCTCAATTACCCCCTTTATTCACTTCATTGATTTTTTTTTTTTTTGGATACATTTGGGGAAGGGGGTTTTTGAACTCTAGACCTTCATTTTAGAGGCTAGGGGTTATGCCAATTAGGCCACAGGCCTTTGGATAAGAACTTCGATTGAAATTCGTTTGTCCTTTTGATAAGAACTCCTGTTGAAATTAGTATCAGTTTTAACTGTAACTCATAACCAGATCTTCATATAAATTTAATGAGATAAAATGACTCCAAAGGCCAGAATATATCCCAAATTTCGAAGCATGTCTTGAATATTTAGATAGGTAACAAATTTCTTGAGATAAAACCGGAGTTATAAGGTACTAGAGCTACTTCTCAATGCAATAAGCTACATGATCCATTCCCTCACCACAAGGCCATGCAAGGCTTAAATCTTTAAACAATATTTCTGATATTGCATACCAATGCAACTTCACGAGGCAATCTAGATATGACTTCAGTTTTTTTAAGAAACATACTCCAGTTAATTCCAAAGGTACCATGTCCTTCATTCTCTTCACTTCGAAATATGTGAGCATTAATTTTAATGCTTAAACTACCATCAACTGTCACCATATTCAACTGCAAGAACCAATTTCCTTGTTTTGCATACATAAAATTTATTCTGAAGATAAACCTTTCACAACTCCCCCAATAAATCCTTTAGAAAATCAGAAAAAACACAGGCGGCCCACCGGGTTCAAGGGTAGCTAGAAAGACATTCGGTAACCCCAAGAATACCCAAGCAAAGGCTGTCTCTATATGGAATAGCCCATGTATTTTAACAAGATCCGCTGCCACAGACAGATCAAAAGGAAGATAAAACACCCAACTTTGACAAGCATCAAAGCTTGAAAATCATCTCTTGTTCAACACAGACCCTAATGCTCAATAAATGGTGAAAATTTCACCCCCACACGCCTACAATTTCCACATTAAATGCATACAAACATAGATCAGGTGAAACCAAATAAATAGATGAAGAACTGCATACTATCCAAACAACATACTCTCCCCCCCCCCCAACAAAAAAAAAAAACCAAAAAAAATCCCCAAAAAAAGAAAATAGAAAAGAAAAGGCAATTATACAGCACAAATCTCTGAGCTAACGATTCTGCAGAAACCACTCACGCTCCTACGAGATTCCATTCAAAATGTCAGGAAATTGATTACATAACGGATTGAAGAATAATATGAGTCGAAGGCCGTCGAAAGAAAAGTACAACGGTTCCCCACAACAGATTATTCTTTAAGATTCAACCCCCCATCCCCCAAAAGAAAAGGTAAGCTCCCAAATTTCGCAATGCATTAGACCTTAATAGCAAAAGTAAAATTATACAGAAGCCTTTTACTGGTGAAGCAACAAATGAAAAATAAATAAGAAAAAGAATGAAACAGTAAGGTCATACCTCGTTGTACACATGGTACAAAACCACTTGATAATTCCAGAGATTGATATACAGAGGGAGGGAATAGGAAGCAAATAACAGATATTTAATAAACGTATGTGGGTAAGATAATAGGCAACAGAGGATTTAGAACGACAAGCTTTTTCTCTGCAAGTTTATTGTTTTCTCTGCGTCTTGTTTCTTCAGATTTCTGTGTTCCCGAATCCCCACAGTTTCATGTCTATGCTCCTGACGTGGATGTGATTTTGGATAAATAGGCCTGTAGGCCTTTTAAGAGCGGAATGACAGAAATATCTTAACCTACCACCACCGAATGCAAATTGAAAAAAATGTGAGAGGGTAATCTGGTCACTTCTGAGTTTTACCCGCCGACAAGAGACCGCCTTTTTTCTTTTCTTTTTTTAAGTCGACAAGAGACTTCCTTAAATGCATAGCTTGGAGATTTCATTAATGGGTAAATTTTTATGGTTCTAAAAAGAAAGAAAAATTTATCTCAGAAAATAAAAAATAAAAAGAAGGAAAATTTAATCTTTGCTTTAACTTTTCGTACGTGATATGTATTTGCTCTGAAACATCTGTAAGAACACAGAACTTGCAACAACATCGTCTAACGGCCATAAAAACTATATAATGCATGTGGTGTGATTTTTATGTGGCCAATTAGAAAAAGGTAAACAAATTTATCATCACAATTCAGCTTTTTTATATAATTTTTTAATAATTCCATTTTCCTTTTATAGATAAGAGAATTGTTTTTACTAATCAAAGGGGAGAGTGGGTCTGAGGGTCTCGACAGGAAAAATAGATAGTTATCTATGACCATGAGGGGCAATAGTTCCAGATTGATGAATAATTATATTAGAAAAACAATTGCATTCGTATGCAAACCGACCTTAGCTCAGTTGGTAGAGCGGAGGACTGTAGTGGGTCAAAACCTTAAAGCCATCCTTAGGTCGCTGGTTCGAATCCGGCAGGTCGGATAATCCTTTCTTTTCCATTTTTATTTTTAAAAAATCTATGGACTGCCATGGAACATGTTGCAGCGTTGCTACCTCATCTGTGATGCAGATCATGCGTAAACTGAACGAATAGGTGATCGTCTGTTATGAGTATTTAGTTTATTCAATCCTAAAATTCGTTTTGTTTCATCTAAAAATATGTCCCCAACATAATACAAATCGAGCTGTTGGTTCAGAAGTTGATAAAAAGTAATATACACAGATTTATGCATTTGCAAAATACCTCTATATATATATATACGCAGTTACATTTATACTTATTCCTAACCTTCTAATAAGGAGCAAGCAGGAGTACTAGTGTATAGAAAGCTTGTTTTTTTAGGAAACTTGAGTGGCCACTGCTGAGACCATTGTGTTCATTCCACACATACCATGGCCCCGGCAAAGGCGATAATAGCCATTTTCGCCCCATTTCTTGCCCCAAGAATTCTTGATGGTCCAATACGGCCTGTTGCCAAATCTGAGAATGGAGAATCCCTTTGCACCATACCCCACGAGTAATACACCGTGATTCACCCATTTCTTGCCACAAATAAGTGGGCATGAGACACCACCAATGTACGTTTGCATGAACACCGCATTCAACCCAACTGCATTAATTCAGGGATCAAGTGTTGCTCAGTATTTTTAGGATTCATACGTCTATCTTCCATGAGAGATGATTACCCTTTAATTTGTCTGAGCTAGCTCATGAAAGATTACCTGCAAGAGGACCGTGGTTGACTAGGTATGCTGCAATTTGATTCTCATCAATGGGGATGGTGGTGAAATTGACAACTTTGACGGCTATTTTCTCCGACTTAAACATGCATTCACCCCGTTTCCCGGTATAGGGGTATGAAGTCTCCTCCTCTAACCCTCCTGCCTCCATCAAATATTTGTATGCATTCGTCATCAGGCCTCCTCTGCATCCATTGTCACATGCAGTCTTCTCCGTTGCATCGCACTTCAAAACGTTCATTTGGAATAAAAAATATATATAAGTTTGCGCTTTTGTTGTATGCAACATATATATGATGCTTCTGAATCCATGCAATATTATTTAGAAGTATTGGTCAAAAAAAAAAAAAAACAAGGAGAAACATAAGACTGAGAGATGGAGTAGCTAACCGTGTGGTCGCAATCAACAAGCTGTTGCTCACTGAGATTGAGAAGCTTCCCGGTTGCTATGAAATTGGCTCCTTCCACAGCTCCTGTTGTGCTGAAAGCCCAGCATGATCCACACAAACCCTGCAGAAAGGGGAGATGTATACAATGAAGCTTCAATTTTGTTCGAATGCGGAATACGAAAAATAAAGCTCATCATGCTTATCCATGCATCAGTTGGAGGTTAACTTCAAGATCACAGAGTAACAAGCAAACATAATACTAATAATCATGATAACAATAACAACGACGACGTTGATATTGTAATAGTCACACTACAATTAATAATTTAATTTACCTGCATCTTGACCTCAGTAACAGCTCCCTGCTCTCTCCAATCAAAGCTCTCCGGCAAACCGTGAACCTCCTCCTCTGGCAAAGATACACTCTCCCTAACCACGTTAATGTGGGCCCCACCTCTAACGCCGGTGTACAACCGCTCGAACTCCTCCTCGGATAGGTCGGAGAACGGCGTGACCCCGTGGACCGCAGTGGGGTCGAGCGCCTGGTGCTGGGCGGCCCTGATCATGTTCTTGCCGAATATCCCAAGGCGGTGCAGATACTCCTCCCTCGTAGCATACCTCTTCCTGTACGTCTCCATGAAAATCTTGAAGTTCCTCTCGGTGCCCAGCAAATCTTTATCCAAGAATTTTCTGGCCGTGACTTGGAATATGTTTGAGTTTTGCGGGGTATCATGGAGGGCTACAGAGAGCGTCAGCGCGCAGGTTAGAACTGCGACACCCACCGTGCACGTTAGAGCTGAACCTTGGCCGTTCATCTTCCTCGGCTACCAAGCTAGCTAGTTGATTAGCGCTCTTGCTCGTAGACTTCTCTATCTTCGAGAGGGTATGAACAGTTTTTGCCGACAAGACGGAGGCGGTTGCATGCAGACCAAGTCTTAGCTATTTAACACGTGGAACTCAGCTTAATCAGCAGTAGAAGAACACGTGGAGCTCTAGTTTATGTAATATAGATATAGCGCGGCAACAACCTGTCATGGGAGTCATAGGCAATCAATTACGTGGTATTGTGCTCGTTTGTGCGCTTTCTGGGGGGGCGACTGTACGGATGCTCAGAGGCTCGAGAGTACTTCAAATCGACCGACCGACCGACCGACCGTGGCAATTGATGGTGGACTTTGTGTATAAAATGGGCTCTTGGCCTTTGGGTCACGCAGGAGGAGAGGGACGTTGGTATGAATATGAACTTGTAAAGTTAGGCATATGGACTTTTGAGACATTTTACTTATTAAATAAAAATAAATTTATAAATTAATATAGTTTTATGAGATTTATTTTATAATAAAAATAATTTTATAATAATTACATAAATTTATAAATTTATTTTAGTGTCATCAATTTTTATCTATAATTTTTACGTCGATAGATCAAATGCAATCCATAGATTTCATAAAGTTGGTACCTATTCGGAGTTGTAGCATCATTGACAATCCACATTTTTATAAAGAAATTGAAATATTTATTCTAATAGGTAATTTAATTTTCTCATATAAAGGTTTCATTGGAATACAGCAATTTAACAAGTCTTAAACTCCAAATTTTTTTTTTTAAATCAAAATCTTCTACTGTTCTTCTATCTAACCCCACATACCACTGTTATTTTGATTTCTTTTTTATTTCTATTAAATTAATTAAATTATTTTACTCACCATTCATATACCACATATTTATTAAAAGAAAATAAATAAATAAAAATAGGCGTGCGGTATAAGAATAATGAACATAATTATTCAATCTTAACCTTTTACTCGCTACCCTAACAAAAATAGTGGGATGATTGGAATCCCACCATTCCCAAAAACAATTTTAGAGATACTGTGGCTACTTCAAATTTATTGAATGAAGTGTTTTATCTTTGGATGCTAGTGGGCCAGTGGCTCACCGTTTGGCAAATTTTTTTTTTATTTTGCTTTTTTTTTTTTTCAAATCAATTTTTAATACTTTTAAATATTTAAAAATATATAAAAAAAATTTATAATAATATTAAAAAAAATTTCTTAATCATTAAGGAAAAAAAATTTGGCCAGCAGTAACCTTAGTGTTTTCCTTTATCTTTTTACAAATTTTATTTTATTTTTTATTGGCACCTGGTATCATCAGATAATCAATCTGAGTTATAAAAGAACTATTTAACCAAAGTTATTTTGTCATGAACTAAACATCTTATAATACGATGAACACTGTAATTAATATTAGGAATAGCCTAAGATATCATTTAGAAGGGATTAAAATATCCCAAACCCAAAATGACCTTTCAAGCCCAGTCTAATTGGGGTTTCCAGGAGAGAAGAAAGAATGGATGAAATGAGGAAAGAAAGGCTGGAAAAATGAGAGCGTGTCAGGGGAGAAAAAGAGAGGATGTGACCTAAAAAAGAGATAGAGATGACATAAAGGGATCATGGCTGAGACAAGAAGTGGACTTCGAGGGTTTTTTCCAGATTGGGGGAGGTGACTAGAGCCATAAGAGAGCGTTTTCAACCTCAAGACGGAAAACTTCGGCTTTATCATTTGTACATTGAACTATGAGAGTGTAAAATACTCCTATTTATAATAGACTTATTTTCCCAAATGATCCGTGTACATAGACTCTACGTCAAACCACGTAAATATGTATATCTTGTTCTTCATTTACATTCATTGTATTTAGCTCATATTTATTGCTATAGATGTACATACACATTCCGTACCACAACTCCAAACCGTCATTGGGGCTCCAAATCACTCCGATCAAGATCCGAACGGTAGTCGGAAATGACTTTTCTTCGTCTTCACAAACAGCCATCAACATCATTATTGGAATTCAGTTGAGCCATCTAGTTTATGTGAATGTGAGAGCATTGGCATTGGATTGGCTATCCTAATCTTCAAAATTTGAAAAATTTGTAACTTTTTATTTTTTAGCTAATCACTTAACTCTTAAAATCTACATTGAATTAGCCATAACATTCTCTATAATAATAAAATAATATTATTTTATTATTTTTATTTTTTAATTACTTTTTTATTTTATTTTTCTAATGTGATATAACCCCCAATAATCATATTCCTTTTCATATTCATAATCTAACAATCTATAATATAATAATCTTATATGTATATAGATGACAAAATCTCATATGTAAGTAAAAATTTCATATGTACAATCCATAATATTCCCATATCTATAATATAATAAACTCAAAATATAATAAAATAACATATGAGAAAAATCACAGTCCAACAGTATATAATAAAATAACAACCTAACATTTATATGTGACAACTTAATGCTACCCAAAATAACAATCCAACTTGTGTGTATTGGCAACATCAGATTTTTGACAATATTCTAACTCTAACAATCACTTTTGTGCATCTGCATGCATAATAATAGTCCAACAGCCCTACAAAATAACAACATCTCTAACATAAAAGTCCGTCCAACAGCCTTACATAATAGTCCAACAAAAAGCCACAAAATAGCTAGCATTTTCAATGTGTGAAGTAGTTCATTTTCAATTATGTTTTTGGGCATATAGTCAGAAATCAACTATCTTGGACTGTTGCATCACCCAAATCTTGTAAAGTTGATTGGTTACTGCATAGAGGATGAGCACTGGCTTCTGATATACGAGTTCATTCCTAAGGGAAGCATGGAAGGTCATCTCTTTGGAAGTTATATATCGTGGTTTTAAGACCTCCAACATCCTGCTTGATTCGGTATGTAGTTTGGAAGCATGCTTTATCATATTTACTTGATTTTAAAATTCAATCAGACTTAGTTTTTGTTGCTTTGAATTCACAGGACTACAATGCAAAACTCTCAGATTTTGGGCTGGCCAGGGATGGACCAATTGGAAATAAAAGTCATGTATCTTCTAGAGTTTTGGGAACCCTCGGATATGCTGCTCCGGAGTATCTAGTCACATGTACTCTTTCAATATGTTTGTTTCATCAAGAAAGTCAATGATCTGATCCTAATTAATTTGAATTTAAGATGGAAGCATTCGTTTTGTCAATAACTTGTTTTAATAGGGAATCATGCAGAATCCAAGACAAGGTTAAAGGAGAAAACAAAACAGGATCAAGAGAATGAATCCAAACACAGGTTGTTCCCTTTGTCGTTTCTCATAATCAAGACCCTTCAAAATACACAAGTTGTTCCCAAATCATAGGATCGCAGAGAAGATGTGCAAAATATCACCAAACAAATGGGACCAAACAAATCCAAATCGATGGGTATACGGAATGGGTATGCTTAATCCTTAAAATCAGAGTAAAATGTCACCAGAAAATCCCAACAACATCAATAAAATCAAACACAAACAACAAAATCAAGAGTAGGAATCAAGGCTAGGGTATTCGGATTTTACCGTGTTGCTGGGCGTCGGTGTTGGAGTGAAGCCGTGGCGGTGCCGTGCTCGAGAGAAGGAAGTGAAAGACGAAAGAGAAAAGCTGCGGGAGAGAAAGAGGGAAGAAGAAGACAAAGAACAGGAAAAAAAAAATAGAAGAAGAGAAAGAAGGGAGAGACACGGGAGAGGGAAGAAGAAGAAAAAGAAGAAAAAAAAAAACTATGTGATATGCGGGATGGAAGAGAAAGGAAGAGAACCGCAGGAGAGAGGAGACGGAATTAATAAATAATATATTTGGACATGCTATAAGACTTTTCATCTTTAAAAAATAAGATGAAAATACTGTAACTCATAATTTATATAAAATGGATTTGACTAATATGATGCAGGGCTTTTATTGATAAAATCAGTAAAATTTAAAAATAAAAAATACTTTGAACAAACCGACACCAATGTTCTGATTATAAGATGCCATAGAATATAGATAGCAGCACAAAATACTTCATACCTCTTGTTGGGAGATTAGAATCTCGCATATGCATGTATGCCTAGCTACCTTATTGCGTCATATCTGGGTGGGGTTCTGATGTCATGGATAATGCTTTTTTATGGCTTCAAATCACCGGTCACTTAATCACATTTCCTGGAAGTTTCTCGCCGGCAACACATGACCTTTCCTCTTTGATTGAAAATTAATTTCATCCTCCTATCATTTTTGCTTTCTATATATAAATATATAAATTTTATAGCCCCGTGATTATAATTTAAAAAATAAAAAATCTAAGTCTTATATTTTATACATCTAATATACTACATAGAATCTTTTTACAACAACTATATTAAAAAATTATTAATTTTTTAATTTTTTAAAAAATTATAATAAATTTCACTATAAATTATAGCGTAACAAACTGACTTACGTGTTGAAAAACTCGTTCGAATATTTTTGTTTTCATTTATTTGTCGGACATGCATATGCATCAAAACCACGGCTAACAAAACAAGGTAGCTGAGAATCTTAACAAAATTTGGTTCTTTCCTGGAAAGTAGATCTCTCATCCCATAATAACTCTAATTTATATTTATCCTAAATTTATATATTAAGTTTGAGAAAAACTTCTCTTAGGACGTGGTGGAAAGTTCAATTTTGCACCCTCTAATTAGAGGGTAACACGTAACATTTTTAATATTCTTACCATAAATCTAAGGAAAATGATAGATTTTCCGTTGGGGGATCCCGCTGGGAGCCACCGCTCCCATTTTTTTTTTTCTTAATGATTAAGAAAAAATTATTTAATATTATTTTTATTTTTTTATATTTTTTTAAAAAATTTAAAAATATTAAAAAAATAATGTGAAAAAAAAAATTTGGCCTAGCGGAGTCCCAGCGGTGGCCATAGCACTACTCTAAATCTAAACTGAACAAATTTACTTGTTAAGTCTTCCAATTACCTATTCCCTGGAGAGAGAAAGCAAAAGCGACTGATTGAAGAGAGAGAATAGAGAAAAAATGCCGTAAACTTAGAGAGAGAATATTGAAACGGGCAATTTTTGTAAGCTCTATGCACGCTTTCAACCCTCATTCGATGCTTTTCTCACAATTCCACCCCATCCCTTCCACGTGCAACCAAACCAGTACCATCTCTCTCATTCGTTTCTCAACATATCTTTGTAGTTAGGTACGACTTTTGGGCAGTGAACTGGAATAAAGTTTTGGATTTTTTACAATGGTCTTTTTTCTTTTTAACAAATAATTTGGGTTTTCCCTGTGTATGTTTATTTAGGCAAACGTAAATTTAGATTTGGATTTTACAAATGATTTAGGAAGGAAATGAGAGTAAAATATCCAGGCTTACAACTTGACCAGTCTATAGAGGTTTTGTGACAGACCCGACCCGACATGGATGAGACAATCCGACCTGGTGAATCCGGGTCAGTTCAAATCCTTTTTTTTTTTTTCCTCTTTTAGACATTTTCTGAAATGGAATATCAACTCTTTACATGCTTATGGGTGTCGTTTGTTATGTGCAGATAAGGAGATCCTCATGCCATGATGTGATAAGGGTATTTGAGATTCAGAAGGTTTTGGACATCACTGGAGTTCAAACCTACATTATTAACAGTGCCAGGGTCGTCTTCTTGTCCTGCCTCCAGTTTAGTATTATCATTTTACTAGCTTTAAGAAAAACAGAAGCATGTCAACAACATGTGGGATTGAAGATTGAACAGTCTATGGCCTTCGCCTAACCCATTTGCTTTTACCCATGAGAAATCAGTATCACTACAGATGGTAAATGGATTTTTTGCAAGCTTCTCAAGTCTAAGTTTTCTGCCTGACATCATATTCAGATAGAGAATTAATGGCGAAAAAGGATAGCCATTGAAGATGTTCCATTGATAATAGAGATCATTTATCTTGGATTTCATACTAGCAGATGAGTTTCCATTGTGAGGTGGGCATAATAACTACAAAACAAGTTAGTGTCCTTCTGTTGTGGTTCTTTTTCATTTCCTATTTTGTTCTTTGTTTTGTCATGCAGCCAATCTAAAAAAGATGGCCAAACTGTGAAATTAGAGGGTGAGAACTTCGAATTGGGATTCTTCAGTCTCGAAAATTCATCTGCACAATATGTTGGAATATGGTATTCCATTCCGAACATGTTAAACACGAATGGAGGCTACGGGAAATGAAGACGACGAATAGAGCTGCGATGAGATGGTGAAGAAAGTGGGGAAGGCTAGCGGCTAGGATTTGATCTGCTGCAAACTTAAATTTAAACGTAAGATGGGTTGCTCGGGTTGGAACCAATGTTTAATATATTCAATCCGAAAGTTAGTCTAAACTGGTTTCATCGGGTGAGTCATTCGGGTGGACCAGATTCATGGTTTTTCTACACATGCTACTAAAATTGACCTTATAAATAATTTTTGAGGATTTTGTCGCCTAGAAATGGGCAAAATGGCATGGGTTGTGATGATTCTTTTCTCGAATTTTGTATACCTTACCCAGTTGAAAAGTTTAACGGAAAAGCCTAAGAACGAAGGGCCGGAATCGGAGTTAGCAATGCTGTGTTGAGTAGTGTTATATTTACTTACACTTCTGCTTATAAGACTCATTTTATTAGTTTCATTTTGAAATTCAAATTTAATAATTTTCAACATATCAATAACTGGGATGTAAAAAGATAATTTTTTTGTAAATTTTTCTAAAATATATTTAACATTTTCTAAATTGTATTTTCTTTTTCCTTCTCGTAGTATTCCTATTTGGAGGAGAGAGAGAGGGGCTTGAGATAGAGGAAACACATGAGTTTTATTAGTTATATGTGAGTAGAATAAAGCCCCTGTGCCGCCTGGGGTTGACCGCCCAGGTTGACCGCAGGGCAAAAAAAAAAAAAAAAAAAAAATTAATTAATGATTAAGGAAGTGATTTTAAGTGTATTGGTGTATTTTTTTTTCTTAGTGATTAAGAAAATGATTAAAAAAATGTGAAATAAAAAAAAAATAATAATAATAATAACGCTGGGCGGTATGTCCAGCGGTAAGGGTCAGACGGCACAGTAGCCTGACCCATGTGAGTATATTGTAAGCCTATTGAAAAGCTGACGTGTCACTCAATTATTAGAGGGTGTAAATTTGAATTTTCCACTACATCTTGCTACTAGCATTTCTCGTTAAGTTTTATTAACCGATGGTAGGTATGTCATATCTAAGTCTCACTCTTCCGGGTGAATCAAAGTATTATCAAATTCTTAAAGGTCCGTTTGATTGTAATTTAAGATGAGATGGATTAAGATGAAAGTTAAAAATTGAATAAAATATTAATTTTTAAAATTATTATTATTTTAAAATTTAAAATAATTTAATTATTTATTATATTTTATGTAAAAATTAAAAAAATTATAATTATAATATACGATGAGTTAAAGATGAATTTTGAATCCAAAGGAAGCGACATATATTGTTTTGCCTTAGAATGCACTGTGACTGTACACGCTTAAAACACAGCTTTGTCGAGCAAACGTGGGGCAAGTTTGGAACAGAGAAGTGATAGAATAATTAATGGATAAGGTACACATTTTATCATCTTCCATATTATCCGGAAACGTTTATTTCGTGATATTTTGGGGGTAGTTGAATTGTAGGTATTCGTTTTTTCGCGAATGTAAACGGGATGGAACGGGTTACGAATTGTCAGTTGTGTCGAGCATAATGCGGACGCGAACACGTGCTTTATGTGATCTCTTATGTTCGTTTTCCGACACGCGTTTTCCTTTTGCATACACGGATATACTGACTTCTGCTATGACGATGATGATCAAACTCCACAAAATTTCGAGAGCTTTGTCGTATTATATTTATTTCTTTAGGTTCCGTTTGTTAAAAGAGGATTTTAAGATTAGAATTTTGAGTTTTAAAATAAAATTTTATGTTTTAATATTATTATTATTTTAAAATTTAAAAAATTAATAAAAAATTAAATTATTTATTATAATTTATATTAAGATTTAGAAAAATTGTAATGATGAGATGAAAATTTTAAATTTGAGATGAAAATTTTTAACTACCAAACAGAACCTTAGTAGTTTTTTAAAAATTTATTTGGGAATTATTACAACTTTCAATACAACCATACATCAAGTCGGTTTTACCCAATGGGCGGTGCTACACACACCGCTGGAAGCTCCCGTTAATGTTTTAAAATTTTTTTATTTTTTTGTATTTATTTACATCTATTTTTTTAATACATTTAAATATTTTTAAAAAAATAAAAAAAAATCAGAATATTATTAAAAAACATTTACTTAATCATTAAGTAAAAAAAAATAATAAAAAAAAAATAAAAAAAATACAACGGTAAGATGCAGCGGTGGAAGTAACGGTGATACTAGTATTTTCCTTACCCAATACCTGTATCAAGAAGTATTTTAGCAGTACCGTAACGTACTATGCATCTTTGTTAATACTTTTTTATTTTTATTTTACATTTATAAAGGAGGGTTTCAAATCCAAAATCCCAATTTTGAAAATTTAGAGATAATACCAATCAGACTACATTGGCTAATACCTTTGACAACCTCATGCAAGAAATGATCTCTTAATGTAGTTTTATACAACATTAAGAATAGTTGCAGCATTATTACATTCATTTATCTCCCGTTTAAATTCATTTATTTTAAAGTCGATATTACACTAACTTGTTCTTAGCTAAACATACATTTATTTTTTATTTTTTTGCTCTCTGTGAATCAGAATCACCTTTATGGTGTAATCAAATTATCCATGACATTGTATTGTGTAATCTGATAATGTATTTCCAGCTTTTATGAAACTTGCTTAGAACTAAAAAAGAAAAAAAAAATTATCCATGATACTGACATGACCCATTTGTATCATATCAATGTTGATTTTTTCAAGATCAATGTCGCTCTTGATTTGGATAAACACCCAAACGAAAACTACCATTCAGCTACAAAAAAATCTCCGTCCCTTAGGGTCCACTTCCACGTGAGTAAGGTAGGTTTGGAACGAGAGATTAGATATAAAATTTTTATTTTATTTTATCGTTATAATTATTTTAAATTTTTATATAAAATATAATAATCAATTCCATTTTTTAAAATTTTAATTTATTTTTTAAAAAAATTTTAAAAATATTAATATTTTAAACTTTTATTTAAAATTAAAAATTATCATCTCACTGTTCAAACCTAAATAGCATTTTTTTAAGAGAAATTTTATCTGCAGTTTCCATTTAGAGAATGCATATGCAGACCCTTTATTAAATGAGAAAAAAATATCATTTTAAGATGAATATTTTTTTTATTTAAAAAAAATTTTAAAAATAAAATTATGTAGCTCTTTTTTAATGTAAATACCCTATTTTGTTGTCTTTAATGAAACTTTCGATTCTGTCTATATCTCATTGAAATATTATAATCTATGCCTTTACTCTTAAAAATTTTAAATTACCTTTTAAAACTTGTAAAAAAGGATCAGAAAAGAGCAAATTATCTTTAATTTTTCAAAAGGGTTACTAATTAAAATGAGCAAATCTTATACTAGTTTATATTGTTGCCAAAATAATTCGCTTAAGATTCGCAATCCCATAATGGAAGCTTGAATTAATTATAATTGATTTGACTTGTTTCATATTTCAAACGTACAATTGCCTCCAATGGGACATCCATCTTTTTTAGGAAGAGGGGATAAAATGTTGTGACCAATTTTCTACATAAGACAACATGTCATGATTTGCCATATTTCTTTCTCTTTATGCAAACCAGGAAAAAAGTACATAAATATGGGCCGAAATTAAAGTATACAATTTAGGAAACAGAGCAAGAGTTTCTAACATTATATCGCAGTCCATTTTTTGCATAAGGGTGGCTCTACAGACGCCAATGTTAGTTACTGCTAGTTGATTATCAAATAATTATAGAAGAATGATTATGGCAAAAGATTCTTTTCCAACATAAACATTTCAACTAGGGGTGAAAACTGATACAGTAGGGGCGATTTTTGGAAAAAACCGACTTCGACTGATGTCTGAAAAAATGGAGGGAAACCCTACCGAAATCATCCGTTGGGGAGGAAGAAAACCATCAATCTCGACTACGACAATTCTCTAGTAGAGAGAGAAAGAGAGAGTTGTAGAGAAGATTAGAGAAGAAGGTTTGGGACCTCGGAAGAAGATGACCTCGAAACGATACCGTTTAAGTGGAACGGCGTCGTTTCATACATATTTTTTCATATGTTTTAAATAAAACGACGTCGTTTGATTTAATACCAAACAACGTCATTTCAATTATGTTTCGTATATTTTATATCAGTAAAACGACGCTATTCCACGTAAACTTATGTGGAACGACATTGTTTTGAGTATTGATTTGTTTATTTTTTTAAAAGAATTATATGGTCGGTCGGTTTAGCTGTTTTTTGCAAGGTCGAATCGGAATCGAGCTGACCGAAGTCGGTTTTCATAATTTTCTACCGCCGGCTGACCGGTTCTTCTTCGATGGCGGCCAGTTTCGATGTTCGGCGGTTGGTTTTTGTCGGTTTGACAATTTTCTATACACTCCTAATTTCAACAATTCCTTTTATTATTTATAAATCGATTTGTAAACATAATATTTATTTATTATAGTTATATATTTTTTTCTGATATGGGATAACTTCTTATAAATGATGTATTTAGTGTGGCAATAAATATATTTATAAATAATATATATTTTTCATTAACTTTTTGGGCCAATGACCCGAATCCAATTTCACCAGCGTTCAAAACGAAAAGCTCATCGAGCTCAGTTGATACCGAATCCACCAGATCACAGTGTTCAGGACTTTCAATTCCCATAATCTCCTCTTTTTGGCGAAAAGGGCATCCGAGAAATTCTCGAAATACCGGAAAAAGGAAAAGAGAGCGATAAAGGAAAAGGAAAAAAGCACCAATAAAACGGGTGGGGGCAAAACCCTCTACAATCTGTTCTGGCGTTTCCGTGTTTTTGTCTGTTTATTTCCTTGTTTCCTCGGCCTCTCTTGGCGGAATCTACAATATCCGAAAGTGAGAGAGATGATTAACAACTTCCCCACCTGGGTCTGAGTCTCAGCCATTTGAGAATCGAAACAAGACTAAAGGAATCGAGTGCCGGAAGAGAAAGGAATAAAGCGAAATCGGAGGAGGTGGAGTTGGAATGGGCTTTCTGTACGAGGACTTGGTGGAGATTAGACCGGCGGAGAAGGCGGGAGATCCCACTGTCATTACTGTGAATTGTCCGGACAAGACTGGATTGGGGTGTGATTTGTGCAGGATTATATTGCTCTTCGGCCTTAGCATTTCTCGAGGAGGTAAGGGTTATAGGCTGTGTGTGTGTGTATGTCATTACGCAGGGTGTGGGATCTGTAGCCAAATAAATGACGGATCATTGTGATTTAATCGTTTTTTCCCTACCGTCTTCCTGGAAATTTTGCTCTGGGTTCTGATTTTCTTGACAAGCATCGATGGGCGATTGTGATTCTTCTTCTTTATTTATTTTTTTGTTATTTTCCTTGAGATCCCGGGCTGAAATTTAAGATTCAAGGTGGAACAGAAAGTGTTATTGTCCGCGCGGTCTCTCTGGATATGAGATTCTAAAGAATCTGATAGTCGTTTAGATTTCTAAATGTCTTCTTTAATTTTGTTGACGAATATATTGGTGATTGTGCATCTAATTTTGCTTGCTGTTGTTGTGGAGAAGATGCTTCGACGGATGGAAAATGGTGCTACATTGTGTTCTGGGTGATGGGGAGACCAACAACAAGGTGGGCCTTGTTGAAGAAGAGACTGTTGGAGGTGTGTCCTTCATATTTGTCGACATCAGGGATATCCTATTTCCGGCCGGAAAACCAGCAACCCAAGCAGCCAGACATATTCCTCTTGAAATTCTGGTGTTGCTATGATAGGAAGGGTCTATTGCATGGTACGTTTGTTGTTTTGGAAACTTTCGTGCCTGCCTTGAAA
The DNA here is from genome assembly GCA_011037825.1 of Carya cathayensis. Lineage (NCBI taxonomy): Eukaryota > Viridiplantae > Streptophyta > Magnoliopsida > Fagales > Juglandaceae > Carya > Carya cathayensis. Next base: position 2,097,204 of record QGSO01000136.1, on the reverse strand, counting down.
CTCCCCATTGGAAAAAGGATATGTAGCACATAATGAATTAATGGAAAAAAGTAATGGTGACGATCACTGCTTAAGAAGGATGTTGATCATCTTTTTTTTTTTGCAAGGATAAACAAAAGTGATGGCTGCATCATTGTCTACACTTGTTGATATGTATAGCGCTTCATAGTCATTAATTGAATGAAATTTCCGGAATTGGTTTGTTTTGGGTTTGGATTTTGGAACACTGCGGGAGGAAATGGAGAAAAATCGTTGTTAAATTTACCTATTCACTTGTATGGATTAATAGAAATTACATCAGGGAAGCAAAAGTGGTAGGATTTGAAGGTAAAAGTATGTAAATGCAAATGTAGACAATTGTAAATTGTTCCTTGCAGTAGACTGGATTTGACTTTACTAGTGCATCACTTGTTACTTAAACATTAAAATTAGCATAAAGGGAAAAATGTCTGCTTTTTGTTGTCATTCTGAAGAAGAAAAAAATAGATCCTTTCCTTCCCCTGTTTGACTTTGAACTTTTTATACCTTTCCTCTATAGATGTAACTGAGGTTCTCTGCGAGCTGGAACTAACTATAAAGAGAGTGAAGGTATCCACTACTCCGGATGGGAGAGTTATGGACCTCTTTTTTGTGACAGATACCAGGTTTGTCATTCTTGCTTTTGCCTTAAATGATTATGCTGCATCTCTCCTTCAATTTTTCCCATTACCTCCATTTGTATTTCTGCTTCCATCTGCATTGCTTCTCCATTTTACATCTTGCAATATTTAATTTAATTTTATATATATATATATATATATATATGTTTTTCACTTTTTTTTTTAATAAGTAAGAGATAAATATTATTGATCTGATAAGTAAGAGATAAATATAAAAAAAAAATTTGATTTTTGATTTATTATTATTATTATTATTTTTTACTTCTGACAACCATGTTCGGAGATTCCATATTTCTCATGGCTGGTTCTATAGCACTGTCATAGCTGACACACTTGATACCGTCCTGTGATTTCTGCCAATAATCTTTCCTTTGGATAGCAGAAATTTGTATAGAAGAAGTTTAATTCGTTCTCTCATCTTTCATTACTTAAAACCTATTGATTTGACTGGTATGAATTCACAGGTATTGACTCATGCTATTTGAAAATTGAAAAGAATCCATGTTTTTCTGTACTTATGATATTTCTATTTATATTTAGTAAAATCTTCTTTTATAAATAGGTCAAAAATTGATTTTTGGCTAATTATGGCACATACTGATGGAGCTCTATGGTCGGTAGCCTTTTTTAACTGGATGCATGAAGCCTTGAGTTTCTTTTCAGTTCTTCCATGTTCTTGAAAATTCCACGAACATTTTTACTTTTAGAGAGAAGGTGCCTGTGCTGGTATCTAGTGACATGCAGAATCTTGGTATAAGTCTCTGTATGTGGCAGCAACTGATGTGTGCGTCTCTCTGTGAGGCATTGATTATTGTTTGTGAGAGTAGAGGTTTTTATTCAAAACATTTATTGTTTTTTTTTTTGGAAAGTAGTTTATCCGATTGTTCTTTTTCATCAGGGAACTTCTTCATACCAAAAACAGGCAGGAGGAAACAATCCATCATTTGAGAGTTGCATTAGGGGATACCATTATGAGCTGCGAGATTGAATTAGTTGGCCCAGAAGTTACTGCATGCTCACAGGGTTCTCCATTTCTTCCCGCTGCAATCACTGGGGATATGTTCAGTTTAGAGCTTCCCAACGGACGCTCAAGTGGATCTATTGCCTCCAACCCTATATCTGTGACAATGGATAACACCCTCAGTCCCTCCCACACACTTGTTCAAATCCACTGTCAGGATCACAAAGGTCTTATTTATGATATCATGAGAACCCTAAAGGATTACAACATTCAGGTAAATTATAAGCAAATATTATGAAGAATTTTATATTATTTTTGTCCTTTGTGGCTTTGTGTGAAGCGTTTTTATTATTGGTGGGACAACCAGGAAGGAACAACTTAGGAACCCATGTTATTTCTCAATTCTCATATAATTTGAATGAGGATTTAATGTAAAATTTATGCCAGGTTTCTTATGGACGATTCTTTGCAAACTCAAAACGAAGTTGTGAAGTAGAATTATTCGTAAGGCAGGCAGATGAGAAAAAGATTATTGATCCCAACAAGCAAAACTCATTGTGCTCTCGCCTAAGAATGGAACTCTTGCATCCGCTTAGAGTGTCTGTGGTGAGCCGGGGCCCTGACACCGAGCTGCTGGTAGCTAATCCTGTAGAATTGTCTGGCAGGGGTCGTCCACTTGTATTTTATGATGTCACTCTTGCTCTTAAGATACTCAACACAAGCATCTTTTCGGTACTAGCTCAAACACATTCTTATACTGTTTCATAGGGTGTGATATCTATAAAAAAATACAAAATGTGATGCTGAGTTCCATTTTTTTGCCTTGTTTTTCTCAGGTGGAGATAGGGAGACACATGATCCGCGGTCGGGAGTGGGAAGTTTATAGAATTCTTCTCAACGAAGGGGATGGTTGTTCCTTGCCAAGGAAAAAACTTGAGGAGGGTGTCAGAAATAGATTGATGGGGTGGGAATAGGAGTTATATAAGAAATCTAACTAATGTTTTCTATCACAGTTAAGCAGATTTTTACAGCCTTTAAAGTCTGTTCGAGTTAGGTGCTCCTGAATGTAAATGATCAAATGCATTATGCAAAGGGCGAGCTGTTTTGTACAGACTTGGCAGATCTGCCCTAGTTGCATAATTTCCTTAACGATGCTATCAAGTAGTTGACATGCCTTTCCACTATGTTGTGAGTCACTGTTCACAAAATATCCTTTCTAGCCGCTAAGCAGTGTTAGCAATGGATACCATTCATCGGATTTAGATCATTTAAAATTTCTTATCGGAGTTATGAGCTATAAAGTGGGTGAGAAGTATGCCCGTAAATCTTATATAAAAAAAAAAAAGTATGCCCGTAAACCGTTCTTTTCTATAAGAATTTCATGCAAATAGGTGGTAACGAATATTCTGAAAGAAAAAAAGAAAATACATACAAAAATAAAATCGTGCAACTTGGTGTTCAAGCAAAATAATAAAAGTTAAAAAAAAAAGGGAAAATAGAAAACATATATTGGCAAATGCTAAGGCACATAAGTTGCGGACACAACTCTTCCTCTCGAAACATGAGTGGTCCGCAGCCGCCACGTGATGCAACGTCTTACCTTCAACGGTCTTTACTATTCAGCGGTTGCTTGCTTGGACTCTTCGTGGCCCCCGCCTATCCTCCTACCCCAGAGGAGATGCCTTCGAATCTTCTCCTTTCTTTCTTCTTCTTCATAATCTCAATCCTCTCTCTTTTCTTTATTGCCCACCAAAAAACCAGAAAGAAAAACGAGAGTCAAGGGGAAAACAAGGGGACGACACAAAGCATGAGAGCTTTGAATTCGCATTTCGTGCTGATTGATCTGCACTCCTCATGGCACTCGGCACACCAAATCCCTACCTCCACCCTCACGTACCTCAAGAACTCCAACTTCATTTCCACAATCTCTTCTTCATTTCGTCGAACGCCTCGCCCCCGTACAGGAATCTCGTCGTCGTCCAAATCGGCGGCCCCGGAAATCCGGAGGCCGTCCGATCGTTTCGTTCCTGGAAACGCGTTCTCGCCGTCGATTTCTCCGAATTCGGCTTCGACTTCGCGGTCGGATGCCGCTTCGGAGCTCGAGCTTTTCCTTGAACTGCTGCCCCTGAGGATGAAGAGGGAGCTGTGTCGGCACGAGGAGCTCGGGGAGTTGATTGAGGTTGTGATGGATTTGGGAAGGAAGCCTCTCGCGAGGTTTCCTTCGGGTGATTGGATGATCTCGGATCAGCCCGTGAAGCATGAAGATTTACGGCACGCGATATCCAAGGTGATCAAAGTCATCCGTCTTGTTTACTTGGAACATTTCTCTGGAGATTGAGCGCGATTGGTGTTCTCGCATGAAAATGCATCATTTTTAATACTTTTCGTTGGGTGCTTCTGCACTAGGCTTTAAAGTAGTTTGACTCGAGTAATTTAGAAAGATAGCGACTCAACTATTTTAATATTACTGAGGCACTTTTATAAGTTATATTTAATTGAATTGTCAATGTTGACTATGCTGATTATTGAAGAATGCTGGAATGAGTTTGCATGATAACAATGATTGAAAAAAATATTCAGATCACATGATTATGGTATGCTAGTTGGATATTAGAGATTTTAATGTGGACTTATTTGATTATTTTAGGTTGGTGATTTTTCGGACGACAATCGTTCGGGCATCAATAACTCTTTACATCGTATAAGCGCAATTCGGAACCGCAAAATGCAAATAATTGGCCTCACTTGCCGGGTTGGTCGAGCTGTATCTGGAAGTGCAGAGATTATACGAGACTTGGTTGAGGGGGGAGGTTCCATCTTAGTCATAGGACCTCCTGGGGTCGGCAAGACTACGTTAATCAGGTCCTCACGTTTCCCATTTTTGTAAAATCAAGCTACTGAATTGATGGTCATTTTGGTAACTGCTTAAATAATTGCCTTGACCTGAGCTTCTCGTGTGCAATTTTGGATGATCCTTTCTTCATCCTCATAAAAAATGCATCTGTTTTATATCTGAAGAGGGTTTGCTTATGCAGAGAAATTGCTAGAATGTTGGCAGATGAGCACAGAAAGCGTGTTGTCATCGTGGACACATCTAACGAGATTGGAGGTGATGGAGATGTCCCGCACACAGGAATAGGTCGTGCAAGAAGGATGCAAGTTCCAAACGTTCATATGCAGCATAATGTAAGCATCGTGTCCTGTCATATGGTTTGTGCTGTTTCAAAAATTGTAAAGCTTTGACAAACTTTAATTTTAGTGATCCTATATTTTCTTTTCGGCTTCCCTTCAGGTTATGATTGAAGCAGTTGAAAATCATATGCCCGAAACCATTATAATCGATGAAATTGGAACTGAGCTTGAAGCACTGGCAGCCAGTACTATTGCTCAAAGAGGAGTTCAGCTTGTTGGAACAGCGCATGGAATGACAATAGACAGCATAATAAAGAATCCCTCTCTGCAGATCCTTGTTGGTGGCATAGAGGTGCAAAGTGATTCCTTCTATTTCAGTCTTCATTCACTCATATGGATTAATATTTTCTTTTTTTATTTAAGGTTAATCGTCTGTTGATCTTTCTTGCAAAGTTGAAGTTGATAACTGTGGTATCATATTCCACTGGGATCCATACTAAACGTAAAAGATTCCATTGAGTGGGGATCTCACTAACTGTAGTCCTTGGCCAAGAAAGGAAATTTTATTGATCAAAATTAGTTATTTATCTAAACAGAGTGTAACACTCGGAGACGAGGAGGCAAGAAGAAGGAAAGTGCAGAAGACAATACTTGAAAGGAAAGGGCCTCCTACATTTACATGTGCTGTTGAGATTATATCTAAAACTGAGTGTCGTGTTCATCACAGTTTAGATGCTACAGTAGATGCCATATTAGCAGGTATTGTGCTCCTTGTTCCATGGCACATTTGAATTGATTCTTATGTAGTGTTATGCTCACATTTTTGGCTGAAGATTGAACTTTTTGGTCGACAGTTAAACTAAAAACGATGACTTTTTATTGGGTATAGGAAAATCTTCTCTGTTTGAAGTTCGTCAAATGGATGATGATGCTAGTGATTCTTTGAAGTCTACTCTGATCCTTGAAAGTAGCCTTCTAGAAAAACCTGCAATGACTGATTGTAAAAGTATAAGCGCTGAGATTGATTCTGATGAGGATGATTTAGGCCATTCTTCTATTCAGTCTAAGAAACGAAGCACTGGTAGATTTGTGAAGAAGAGGAGCTCACCAGTGTCAGTCTATACTTACAAGGTAGTTTCCTCAAGTTTACGTTTTTTATTCATTCATCTTCAGTATTCTCTTACTTTAAAGGCTCTTGTATGTGTCCCTGTATACTCTGGCCTTTGTCTACTTTCTGCTCAATAAAATTTTGCTTATTGCTAGAAAAAGTATTCTCTTACTTTAAATAATTGTCAAGACTAATCTACTTTTGATGAAAACATAAATTTTACAAATAATTCATTATTTAGAAAATATAGGATTACACCTTGTTTCAGAAGCCGTTAAAATTTTATACTTAAGTCAGAAGGAAAAGTTCCAACTTTTCCTTATATTTTTGTTTGTGATGGATGTCTTCAGGTCCTTGAAGCCGATCTACTACAAGTAGCAAAAGTAATGGGGCTTGAAGATGAAATAGACGTAACTGACGACATTGGAACAGCAGATGCGATTCTAGCATCCAGTTCAGAGATGAAGCAGAACTCAGGGATCCGCGGTGTAGCAAAATTCCATCAGTTGCCTATATTTGTTATCAAGGTGACTTCTATTGCTTCATTGTTTTTTAAATTTTTTTTAAATTAAATATACTTCAAAGCTCCACCAATCACACATTTAACTTCTCTACAGCAGTCAAATACCATGGCACAGCTGGTCAAGGCAGTTCGCATGATTCTTGAAATGGAATCGGCAGGCTCAGTATCAAAGCCACTGCCGAGGAATTCTTTGAACATTGAAATTGAAGATGATGCCCCGAAAAGAAAACCATCGCTGGAAGAGATTGACGCCTTGGAGGTGCGAATCATTTCCCATTTAACTATTTCGCATTATAAATTCATTCCATCATTTGGTTCAGCTCAACCATAAGATATCTTTTGATGATTACTGGTCTAGATACTTACATGATCACTTCAAGCAACAATTCCCGTTTTTCACTTTTGTATTAAGTTAGTAACCTTATTATATGAAAAATGTGATCATATATGACTGTTTTATTATCTGTACTCTTTCTTTTCTCATAGGAGGTTCGACTTGCAATTGAGTATATTGTGATTCCCGGTGGAGAGCCGGTGGAGCTTCTCCCTAGATGCTCTGAAATAATAGCCCGGCAGCTTGAACTGGTGGAAAGCTATCAGCTGGCTGCTGAGAACTCGGGTACCGAGCAGAATCCCAGGCTGCAGATTCTCCCACAAAGGTTAAGCAGGAAAAACATTTCTAAGTCTGCTAAATCTAGTTCAAGCTCTCGAAAGGAAACAGACTCTGCATCCCTAACTGGCAGTGGTGGGGGTACAAGTGTAACTAGGCTGCCCCTTCTGCCCGAATAAGATAAAGCAAAGTCTGCAATTGTAACACGATTCAATCTTTGGTTGACAAGTACGCCATTCCATGTAAATCCCATGTACATTCTGTTTCTCATATGACGTAATTATTTAACTGTGCCAAGTACGTGATGCATTTTGAATTCATTTCTCAAAGATGTACAAGTGTTGCTTCAATTCAGCACCCAAATACGAGATTTTTCTTAATTTACCTATTGTTCATCTTCCTTTCCATGATTATTCAAAAATCAGGTTGCAAAATGTAGTCTGTAAAGCTTAAATATGAAATTCCCGTTTATGACGGGCCCCAAAAAAATTTGCGAATTGATTGTTTGCTTTTGTGAGAGTGATTTTTGAAAAATTCTAATTACAAGTTAATATGGATTAAAAAAAAACTGAATAATTAAAGATATGATTTTTAATTTTGTTTAAAAAATCTATTTTTACAATGTTAACAGTGTGGATTTATAAATAAAAAATAAAAAATGATAGTTGCAGTCGTAAGTAGGTAACTGTCATACAATTATTTTAAAAAAAATGAATAAATATGATTCACATAAAAATAATAATTTTTTAATACTGAACCTTACTCTTTTTCAAAATTACTGTATAATATTTATATATTTTACGATTATATATAATATTACTCATAAAATAAAATAAAAAAAAGGCTAAGGCAACTTTTTATTCCCAAATCTCATCTAAGAATTATGTAAAAAAAAGAATTATGTAAACAAATCTCATCTAAGAAAGCCCTGATTCAGAGGCCCTTTTAATAGAGGCCTAAACTTAGGGCCATCGAGCGATTAGACCCAAACAACTCTGCAGGGCCTGTTAACTCCCATTTGTTTCTCCAATCCCACTTTCTGCAATTCCTGCGGCTCTCTTGCCAACTATTGTACCTCAATACCTGTAGATAGCGTTGAAGTTCCTAAGGTACAACCGGAAAAGAAGAACCCGATCCAGTTGAGTTGGGTTTCGAAAACTGTAAACTGAAAACTGACAAAATTGCTCTATATAACCACCGTTGGTCCATTACGTACCGAGCAACACTTCGATCTCTCTGCAGTGGAGTCTCGGACTCTCGAGGACTCAGGTCAGCACTATTTCCTTTCAATTTATAATTTTTCCCGGGAAACCGACAGTATTTAGGGTTTCTGTTTGTTAGTCTCTGTTGAATGCTCGTCGAATTTTATTATTCTTTCAGACTTTCAGTAATTCTTTTTGGTGAGAGAGAGGGAGAGAGGGAGAGAGATTGATGGCTGGTAAGGAAGGGAACCGAATATTTGTCGGGGGGTTGTCGTGGAACGTCACCGAGCGACAGCTACACCATGCTTTCGGCCGCTTCGGCAAAGTTCTAGAATGTCAGGTACGATTTTCTTTTATTTCGTTTTTTATCTTATTTATTTATTTATTTATCGTTTCGTTCTTGTCCTCTGGTTGGTTTCTGAGAAAATGAAGGAAACGACATGATTCGTTTTTGAATTTCTATTGAAGTGCTCTTACATCAGCGATGCGGAGAACTTACCTTGACTTTATTCGAGTTGTTGTGTAGGAACTTGGAAAAGCAAGATGGAGGGGAAGTCGAAACTTCGACAATTTATTCGCATAATTTCTCTCTTTTTAATGTAAATGTAGTTTATTTATTTTCGCTTCCTCATATACTTTAACAATAAACATCAAAAATAAAAAGACAGAAGTCGCCTATTAAACATGGCAATCTCTGATTTTCTCTATTGGCTGATTAGAGGTTGATTTAAAATTGCATTACAGTTTTGAAGCCTTCATGTCATTAATAGCCTTTCTTTGGATTTACAAGTGACGGTTTTTGTTCGAAGTTGAAGTCAAACAGTCCATTGGACATATTCATGAGTGCCAGAACTCAAATTCCTCTGGCACTGTTTGTTTTTTTTTGGTCTGTTTTTGCGTTGTAGATAAAACTGCAAAATCTTTTTTATTAAATGTTTTGCAAAGCTTTTCGGTTTTGAAAATAAACTTGTTATGAATGCATTACATATATGTTGCTCATCATCCACCCTCTTCTTGTTCTCTCTTTTCTTGGCCATCCATTTATCCAGCTTACCATGATTGATTTGTTGAATTGTGTATAGATGTGTCAAATGATTCTCTTTGTGCAAATCTTGTGATCAGTCAATAGTTTCCTTATCCTCTTATGCAAATCTTGTGCAAATCCATTTATCCTCTTCCCCTTCAAAGAATGAGTTGAGAGAAGTTTTGTAAGGAAATATTGTATTTATTGTTTGAAATTTAAGATGTTAGGTTGCTTATTCCTTCCCACGCTAAATTTAAACAAAACTCAGATGCGTCTGCCTCCAATTTCTACCAAGTTATTAGCATTTTTCTGGCTTTTAATATTGTTTTTGTTTTCTTTAGTAAATAAATTATCTTCATTTTTCTATAACTTTATAATATTAATTTCCTTGTCTTTCTTTTCCGGAAACGGTGGTCACCATCTTTTGATATTTTGTAGATGGATCTTTTTATGAAGAGTGATTGCATTCAAGTTGCTGAAACTGAATGTTATTCTTGTGATTAGATTAAGCAGATTTATAAAGTTTTCAAGCCAGGATCTATGAAAGATGGTTTTTGTATGTGGTTGGGATACATAAGAGAATCTCATAAATTTTGAATGGATATATAATGATGTGAGAGCTGGCAGAAAAAACAATTCACATGATGTGACTGACTTTGAGAAGTACCATGGCTGAGCCTACTGATGTTCTACCTGACTTTTGTGGCTGAGGAACTGAAGAATAATAAAATGATTGTTGTTTGGGAAAGTGATATGTTCACTCATTCGCTTGAAGATTTTTATTTGGTTTAGCCAAATGAAAGGATATGGGTCTTTTTTTATTAATTGGTTCTCCCAAGTTTTACACTAGTAAGACTGAATTGTGAATATCCAAGCGTATGTGAAAAAAGGAAAGGTTTTGCAACTGGATAGGTTGTCCATACCTTTGTCTTATGGATTCGAAGCGATGGTGCTTCATGTCAGTTTGGTTTCCGTATCGGAGGATCAAAGAGATATATATATATATATATATATATATATATATATATATATATATGAGATTTTAATCATAATTTGATTGAGGTCGCATCTATGATGGTCTTAAGATTTTAAGTCAAATTTAGTTACCCCACACACATTCTGCAGTTTTTCCGAGTCAATAAGCCTGTTTAGATGGCAATGAGATACTCGTCTGCTAGTGCAGCGGGCTCATGGTGTCCAAGGTTCCTGCTTTTGAGCCTTGTCCAAGTTAGTATCTCTGCTTTTAGTAAGTAAATTCATCTCTACTGTTTGAGCCTGGCTTGGTTTGTGTGGATGGGCCTTACCTTTGTCTCTTTACTCTGTATGTGAGCTTATACAGTTCTTTCCTTGAGCCCTCAAACTGTCAGTTTCAGTTTTGCCATGTCATGTCAGTAATGGACGGATTACTGACTTCTTTGTCTAAAAACAATTGTTTGGAGCGTATTGCATCATTGTATGGCTGCCTGAGATGCTGAATCTATTCAAATCTGGAGTCTTGGTACTCGCATCTGCTATCTGCTTTGTGTCGTCTGCTTACTCCACTCTACTCTTTGACAGTATTATTATAGATAAATGCTTTAGCCACAAAGAGATCTTACAAAAGTAAACCCACAAACTGACGTGGCTTGATGGGGTATGTTAGATTGTAAAGCTACTTTTATTGTAAAGTAGATCTAATGTATCATATGAAGTTATGTCAGTTTGTGGGTTTATTTTTGTGTGATGTCTGTGTCTATAGCACTTCTTTTACAGTATCTAAGGGTACAGATTTCTAGTACATATCACCCATTGTCATGCCAACTGAAAGTTATCCGTATTAATTGTAATGCCTAGGCTCCATTTTCTACAGTTATCTTTGCTCCGTGTCAGTTATCTTCTTCAGCCGAAACAGGTTATTAGTTTCTGTCATCTTTCAACAGTGTATCTGATTGATTCTTGCAATCATTTTGCTTGTTCTGTTTGATGAACTGCTGAAGAAGGCAGCAGCACAGTGGGAAAAGTTTGGATGTATTTTCCAAAATGAAGACCATATCTGATTGGTTATATTGATGGTATATATTGATTATACTGAATCCAGAAAAGATTAATGATTGAAAGACATGTTTGTTTCTTGAGAATATTGCTGCTCGATGTCCACAATATGCTTATTTCTGGGGGAGTTTGATTTTGACAGATAGATGGGTACCTCCAATATTTTCGTCTTTAGATGCTTTTCGTTGAATAGATGGCCTCTTGATTGGAAGATACTGAATCTGATTGTTTGTCGCTGTTGAACAGAGTAAGTGAGATTTTGTAATCATTTTAGGCCAGATTATGTGGTGGGTTAAGACCTTTTATACTCCGAACGTGTACCATCTGGCCGACTCTTCTGGTTTGTTTAAGAACTCTTTGCAATGTGAAACATATTGCATTCCCATATCCATAGTGGCAAAGAAACGTAAGTAATCTGCTTCAGTATTGAGCTCTACATAATTTTTCATCTAAATTAACCTTTTCCAAGCTAATAAGTTTAGAATTTGCTGTCGTATTAGAAGTTATTACTCTCAAGTCAATTTCCTTTATAGAATCACCATTTTATGGACAATATCATTTTCCTTAATTTTAAGAATTTGCTCAAGCTTTAGAAGTTAAGTGCTGGAGTACTGAAAGATGGTTGCATGAAATTCTAGTTACCGCCGATTTTTGGAGCTTGTTTATACATCATAGATTGTCTGCTTGTTATTGATCATCATGAAATTCTGTCATTCGTTTGGTTTTTCCTGGGTGTTATACATCGGTTTTAGTAGGTTAGCATTTACAAATTAAGAAGTCATGCATGCACACCTTGTTTGGATGGAGATATGTTAATACCTCTTATTTACTTCCCTTTCATAGAAATGTTTTTATCCCTTTTAATTTTGATACTTACATGAAGTGCCAATTATTATTTATTTATTTATTTAAAAGGATCTCTTTGTGTTGGTTGCTATGAACTTCCAGTTCTCTTTTGGAGTGAGTAGTACTTCAATTGTATTTCTTAAACACACCTACTTTTAGCTGTAGCCAGAGCATGCATGAGTCATGTTATGCTATCTATATATTAGTTGCATTTATATTCTATATTATTGCTTGGCATGATGCCTTTACTCTGGTGTTTATGTAGATCATGTTGGAAAGAGATACAGGCCGACCACGTGGATTTGGGTTCATTACTTATTCTGATCGTCGGGGAATGGAAGATGCTATCCGGGAGATGCATGGACAGGAGTTAGGTGATCGGGTAATCTCAGTGAACAAGGCTGAACCCAAAATGGGAGAAGATTTAGACCGTGGTTATAGGGGAGGAGGCTACTCATCTGGTGGCAGAGGAAGCTATGGAGGTGGAGACCGGTCTGCTGGGCAAGATGACTGTTTCAAGTGTGGGCGCCCAGGGCATTGGGCGAGGGACTGCCCTTTAGCAGGTGGTGATCAAGGTCGGGGTGGAGGTTCATTTTCTTCACGGTCTAGATTCAGATCTGGTGGCCGTGGGGATCGCTATGTGGATGATCGATATGATGGAGGTAGGGACCGCTTTGACAGCAGGGACAACAAATATGGGAGCCGTGATCATCGCCCTATCGGTGACAGGTATTCAACGTGTGGTATTATTTTCAAAACAGTAACAGAGTAATGCATTCTGCATTTTGTTTGGGCCTGACTCCTTGTTATGATGATGGTGGACATCCGTACTGTTTTGTGAAATATGGTTGGATGGTAATGAAGATAATGTTACAAGGGCAGGTACCCTCATGGTGTCATGGATCCTGTTATCTGTGGTCTGACTTATTTGTAAACAATGCAGGTACCCTTCTGGTGGAGATCGATTTGCAAGTGATAGGTATGGTGGTTCGGATCGTTACGCTCAAAATGGTTATGGCAAAGACACAGGCTATGAGAGGGATGGTAGCTCACGCGGGGCCAATGACAGGTATGGAAGTGGAGGAGGATCAGCAAGGACTGAGGGAAGAAGTTACAGGAGCAGACCAGGACCTTATGAACGCCCCGATAGGGCAGGGCGCCCATCTTCCTTTGACCGATACTAAATGTTTCGCATGCAGTTGCGTTATTTCGGAGCTTTTGGGTGTAGGTGTAAACGTTTTGGTTATTTCTAATGTCAGGATGTTACAATTAGAATGAGCGGTAGGTTTGGTGAATTTACTTTGTCTAGTAATTACCCTTGTTCTCCGTACAAAACCAAACGACTGTATAATGATCATTCAATTATGGATGGTGCTAGCGGGCGTCCATCAGTTAACTTTGGGCGTACCACTAGCACAAATGTATGGGTTAATTTTTTTTATTATTATTTTTAAACATTTTTAATTATTAAAAAAATAAAAAAATATATAATTTTACTAATAATTACTTTTTTAATTATTAAGTAAAAAAAAAAAATTAAAATACATTAGAGCTAACTACTAACATTTTCTTTCAATTATTTATGTCCCAAAAAAGGTACGCAATTGTTGGGCAAGGTAATAAACTTATGGGGAGCCCTCCCGTGGAGGAAAGAAGGTCGTGCACCAATAATATGGGGTAAAGCTCAGCTGAATTCCAGGTGGGCGTGCGCAAACAGTTGGATATAATGGAGACAAAAATAGAAGAAGAGAAAAGTCCATCTTTTATTTCAAGGAATCGACGTTAAAATTTAACAATATGTTCACATATTTCACCAACCCACAATCGTCGGACTGGACGCCAGCCTTGTAATTATAACAGTGCATACTTTTATTGATGTCTCAAAATAATTGTCAAATACTATATAATCCAAAGAAAATCCAATTTTAATTTTCTTATAATAATCTCCGCCATATATAGCATAAACTACAAATGAGAAACATTTTAATTTCCATATCAGAAAAATTAAAAGCTACAAGAAGATAAAAGCAAATATAGTAAGAATTTAGGACGTATTTGTGGCACTCTTTTAAGTGAATATTTAATAGAAAATCATGTGTGAGCGAGTTGATCTATCTTAACAAAAGTAATTATTAATATAAAAAGTTGTTGTTACAGTACGCCATGCTTTCATCATGATCATGCAGTTCATAGATATATATATAGAATATTAAACTGCGTATGCAAAGAATACTCCTAATATATAATGTCATTATAAGCAGCAATAGGACGAGTTTTTCAACGCCGAAGACGTCACTGTTGAACCTCAAAGCTGCGTTCCTACAATATTTTTGAAACAGTCAAATAAGCCAAGAGAAATTCAAAACATGTGTGCATAATGAAAGGGACTTCTTCCGATCGATCCTCAGTTTCAGTTGATTAAAGTACACATTAATTGCACATATTATCCATAAGTCATTCATGACTGGAAAGGTCAAAAAATGATCATTCGTCGTGATCAGCTCTCTAAATATTATTCGATTCAATATATAAACTTTTATTTGATTAATTAAATTGGAAGATGCACGTGGAGTGTTTCTTTTCCCTAATCTTTCTTCCTCTTCTTCTGTGTGAACACAATGAGTACTGGGGATGATCTGCTTCGTGGGCCAGGCATATCGAAATAATTTGCTCTTTGATTTTTCTCTGTCACACTTCATGTCAAAAAGAAGAAAAAAGTATGACAGTGACACTATCCTTCTGGCCATTTTCTTCGCCCGACATCTAAAGTAAACTTTAGAAATTGAAGGTGGATGCCGTAGATGTTGGGGTTTAGACTCTTTAGAGTTCTGCCAAAACGAGCAATTAAGACCAATTCGTGGAGAGAAAAGCTTGGCTCCCCGGCCACGTGACGAATAAAGTGGTGGTGATATATAATATTATTTTATTAATATATATATAAATTTATGTCCAAATTGTGTCAGCCACTTGACATGATGCACTGAGAATAACTTGGAAACAACGTAATGAAACTAAAAATAAATTGGTTAACGGGAGAAAAAAGGGAACATCAAGATGATGATCTCGATCGAGATTGACATTTTGGAACCATGAAAAGGATTTTTCAGGTACTTAAACTTCGTCGAAATTAAAGATTGCTACGAAATCAGGACCCCCTAAAAGCTGCTTAAGTATTCTTGCTGAATATTCAAAAGATGTCGCAGTTTGAAAGAAGAACAGTAATACCAGTACTACATGGGAGTCTTGTGCAAGTGGGCATAATGTATGGTTCAAGTTACTGTGGTCCCCCTGAAGAGATTATATGACTACCATTCAATAAAAATTATTATAAAATTATAAGATTCCAATATCTATCTGCAATAGATCGAGAGATTTTCGTCGATACTAGTGACCATCATGCATGAGTGGCATTGACGTAAATATATAGATAATAGATATGAGTTATATATGCGTGTTGTCATGGCAAGGGCAACAGTGACACTTGAATCGCAAAGCATGCCACGTGGCCAAGTTATTAGTAAAAATAGTCATTATTACAAATGAGTTTGATATTTACTAGATTTCATGATTTTTTTGGTTAATCGATGATCAGTTTCTTACAATTAACATTAATAATCACCGACTACATATTTCATAATATAATCTTATTGACGACGTAGCACGTAGTAGTTGGAGTACTTGGAAAGTGATCATGAACATGATGAATATCTGATGATCATCTTCTTGATATAATAAAAATAACTTAATTAATATATATATAACTTGTCTTATAAGTTTCTGACAAATAAAAGATATTACCAATGAAAGAGGCAATTGACAAGAAAATACTAATAAAATAAAGAATACAATACATTACAAGAGAAGCGGGTTTTTGTAATTAAAATTTAATGATCAAAAAGATTATTTTCTATAGTTTTGGTCGAAAATAGTCTTTTTAGTCATTAAATTTTGATCATAAAAACTCGATTATCTTATAGTGATAAAGGAGACATGAATTTCTAACTCTTATCTCCAAAGAAAGAGGAATTTTAAAAAGGTGGGAGGAGATAGAACGAGATGTCAGAATTTTAAACCCTCTTTTATGCATGGGTGTCACTGTCCTT
This sequence comes from Carya cathayensis, assembly GCA_011037825.1. Classification (NCBI taxonomy): domain Eukaryota; kingdom Viridiplantae; phylum Streptophyta; class Magnoliopsida; order Fagales; family Juglandaceae; genus Carya; species Carya cathayensis. The sequence continues at coordinate 2,081,005 of QGSO01000136.1, read as the reverse complement.
GATTTCCAAGTCCAACTAGGCAACTATAATATTGTTGGAATTAGTCACACACAAGCACATACATACATATATATATATATTTATATTATCTAAATCTCTACTAATTTCTTGCTTAACGGTAACCGATTTAATTATTCACGAGAAACTGCAACTGATCGATTACTAAATATTTCAACCGGTCCGCACTTGTGAAGATGATCAAGATCATGATATGCTGATCGTCTTAAATTATTGATTTTTTTTTTCTAATTATCATATATAATAGAGTTTGGTTGATGCCTAGTTGATTATAATTATATATGTTCCTTATATATAAATGAAAAAAATGCATTTTGATGTGCATATTTATAATTAAATATGCATACGTTGGATGGTGATAACTTTAAATAAATTGAATGTCAATCAATAAATGACGTTACTTTGGCGCTGCATATACTAGCTGCGGGCTTTTGACTTTGTCCACCGGCAAGATCATGCGCAACATTAACATAAGTTAATTACTGAGAAAAAATTAGGAAAGTACAGACATATATATTACTGCATGTTGGTCGTGTCTGATACTGATCATCATGTTGATGGCTACTTCTACATGAAGAAACATGAGTACTGTAAATTAGCTAGACTTGTGTCTTTTTTGAGTGATAAGTAGTACTTAACTTTCACGTACATTTTTATGATCTAACTGATAAGTTAATGCCATGGAAAACAAAAGGCTTCATGCCATGGACCATGTACGTACTACTCATCATTATTTATATTCAATATTCCATTAATGATAGTTTGGAATCCATATAAGACCTGCTAGCTGCAGCATGCTAGACAGCTAGATACACCAAGTTCTAATTCCACCTAAGTTCTAATTCCACCGATGAAGAGAAAACACAAGAAAAAAAGATAAGAGTGGAAGCTGGTATATAGAGAATCATTTTTTACGACTGACATTTATATTAATTGCATATGATCATTATTTTGGTGTGACATTTATATTATCATGAATATTCCATTAATTATTATTAATTTCTGCAGCTAAATTAGATATATAATATATATAATTACGATGAAATTAACGTCCAAGCATGCTGCAGCAATATCGTAATATAATTAATTAGATGCGCATGCATGTTTGTGGACACGTACGAGAGGCTAGCTAGCGTAGATCGATGTTGACCAACGGGACAGTGGGGGGGGATACTACAACTGGATATGTATATTTTCAATGCGTTCATCTCAAATATGACGGAAAGCTGGTTGGCCGCGTGCAGCTGCTTAATTTGCATTCTCATCTATACATTTTGATAGCGAGAGAGAGAGAGCGTATATATATATATATATATATATATATATATATATATATATATACTTATATATAAAATGCGAATCCGCTTTGTATAGTATTTTTGTCTAATTTTTTTTTCTCATTTTACCCTTAATTTTATATATATCTACACTTATATATACTTATACATATATATATATACACTTCGATACCTTCTAGACGACGATCAACTTTTCAATTCATCTTGTACATCATTGTCTCAAACATATTTTTTATACACACACATAATAATCATATATATACATATATATTTGTACGTTTGACGTCTAATTTCACATAAAATGACAACAATGCGAGAGAATATTAACTCGTTGGATCATTTTATTCGACTCATGTTGGCCGACTATTCTGTATAGAAACCGGCCAGCTTCTTGCCTTTTACATGACAAATATTTTTCACTTCACAACCATTAATATGATACGTTTCGATAGTGAAAAGTGATGAGAAGAGTTATAAATAGTAGTAAAAAAGTAATAATAGAATATTGAATATATAGTAATGAAAATTAATGAATAGTAGTGGAGTATTAATACTTTAGGTATTAATTCTTGGTACTCAAACCTAGCCTTATTTAATATTGATAGTTTTGATCGCCGGGCATGCCTACTAGCATAAATCTTATTTTTTATTTTTTTCGTTTTATTTTTACATTTTTTTAACATTTTTAAAAAATAAAAAAAATACCAATACACTAAAAATCATTTTTTTAATCTTTAAACAAATTTAAAAAAAAATAAAAATATATCAACTGTCAAAATGAGAAAGTAAAGTAAGGTGGCATACTAGTATTTTTCATGTGTTGCATGCCAATCTTATTAGCTAGAAATATTATTTATTTTCTTCCTATTATATATAAATTAAAAAAATGGTTGGAAAAATTACTATTTAATGGAATCGATTTTCAGACACTCATTTTCAGCCTCTTAATTATAAAAATAATATATATATTATTATACTAATTTCTATGTTTTAAAAGTAGAATTATACCTTAATATTTTATCTTCAGACTCCCGTATAGTGTCCAATAATTTCATCGGACAAACTCCCACGTTCTTGTTGATCTGTCATTTCGCATATCTATCAGTAGTACTAGTACAGCTTGAAGCTGCACGGCATGCATGCCGTGCAACATTTAATTATAGTATGCCAATTTGTGAAGCACTTTGCTTTTTAAAAAGTCGTGTCCAAATTGTCGTACTTGATTCCCAGAAATTGTAATTGAGAAATGATAAATACATAATATATTTCACATTATCTTACACAATAATATTGTAAAAGAAGGGATATTTTTATAAAATATTTTATAAAATTAATATCACTTTATAAAAATATTCCTATTTTATAAGATGTGTTGGTTGAAATATTGTCAAATGTATTGTGTGTGGAAACATGTGTTGTGTGTGAAATGTGAAATATTTTACAACACGTGTTGCGTAAAACATTGACTGTCATACACGCACATGTTGATTGATGAGTCGGCACTCCAAAGTCCGAGACAGCTAGCTAGTAGTGCTCGTTGGTTCCTTGTACTACTTATATTTTTGTTTTTAATTTTCGTATCATGTCGATCTTTGGAAATTGGGTCTGGCGGCCCACGTGGATAATAATAGTCAATGTTTAAGAAAACTGACTCACTGGCCTTTTGTCTGGACTATCAACTTTAAGTAACTACTACTGTCGGTCTCCTTATCTAGCAGATAAAGTCTAACATTTCAAACAAAACAACCAAACGCATTCCTTATTAAGTTGATAAATAAATATATATAGTAATCTTTTAATAATTGTTTGTAATTCATATATATAAACGTGACTTAATTACTCAAAGAATTGTTTAATGTCTTTTTGTTTAAAATTAAAAGATTTATAAATTGCTAATTATTATTCCGTAATTGGTTCTAATTAATTTGATTTATTGCCTTTAACAAGATAAGAACACGTGGGGAATTAAGTAACATTAACTCAGAATTAGAACTAGCATTTTTTTAAAAAGTAATTAAGATCCTCTGGAATTTTTATATACGATATTTTATGATTTATCAGATGAATATTTCTTTAGTACTTATCCATCATTATTTTCAATTTAATAATAAAATCTTTCTACAATATTCATATATCACTTTCAAATCCGAATATTTATTAATTATCACCTTTTCTTTACCCAAATCATTTTGGAAGTCAGGTAAACAAAAGCGATTAATTTATACATGAATATTTGTGATAACCGAAAAGAATAAAATCTGTAGGCACGCGTGACGTCATATTAAAGTATTGCTCGGCATTATTTATTAGTTTTAGAGTTATGTTATCTACAGTCACTTTTGTATATTTTTTTGTATATTTTATTAATATGATTGATCAAAATAATTATTTTATATTAACAAAAGGCGATGTAACTAAATTATATTAGTGGAGTGTATAAAAAATTTACAAAAATAATTACACTTAAAATTTTTATTAATTTTTCTCTTGCTTAATTGTGTTTAGAGATAAAAATTAATACATAAAGTATTTAGAGATATGATGTACTTTCAATTTTATTTATAATTTTATGCACAAAATTGATTAATTATATATATTTTAAATTTAAATTCTATAATCTTCACATGTTAGCATATATTATTATGCAAATAAAAATTAGCACTAGTTTTCTTTTTGATCTAGTTTATAACTTCTCTCCCCTTCCTTTTAGTTTGCTCAATCGTAAATTATAAGAATCAAACGGTAGTAGTAGCACTATTTATCAATTGATGATCTATATTTCAAATGCCTTTTATTTTTAAAGAAAAAATTTGGTTGTAAACGATTATGGGTATTAATATGTGCACATATTCAACGTGATTGATTAGAAAATCAGACTTTAATAAAAATGATACTAATATAAATTTTAAATACGAAAACAGTAATATTTTATATGCAAGTTGGTACACGAAATCATTCGTACGTAACAAAACTATTTTTTAAATAATTTTCAAAATTAAATAGCATATTAAGTAAAGGAGTCAACACAACGTGTGTGTGTATATATATATATACACGCAATAAAGGCAATGACCTTTCGATCTGTACGTACTCTATTTCTCTTGACCTTTTTATTTTTTTACACGTATATATATCAGTTAGTTAATTTGTTGTATTTCACATATGTAAGAGTAGTAGGTAGGTGTACTTCGACGACGGTCTATGGAAAAAAAGAAAGGCATGTACAGTCCAAATCGGTGGCTTGATTTTTCACATCCATAAGTGCTATAACATCCTTCACATAAACTTTTTTAAAAATAATAAATTTGCAATGCTCAACTATATTTTAAATAAAATAGAAAATTTTTTATATAAAGTTATTTTTGGGTACTCATTTATGCATTTTATTAATATAATTGTTATTTTCATTTTTTTAATATAAAATAACTATTTTGACTAATCACATTAATAGAGTATATAAAAAATATACAAAAGTAACCTAGAAAAGCCATTTTAATTGATAATATTGATAGAAGGAAACTTGGCTAGCTAATGAGTCCACCCTGCCACACAATATTCCACAAATAAAAAGCAATATGGCTATTCATTGAAGTATTTTATTTTGGATAAGATCATAAAACACAGCTTGCCTATACATATATATATACTCGATCCTTACCAATTAATAATTGAAGGATATGGGTAGGATTTATGTGAAAAAATAGAGCCTAAATTTTAGAGGAAGGTAGATATATATATAATATAGCATAACCGAGATATTGAAAATATCAGTTCCTAGAAAAGATCTCTAGAAGATATTGAAAATATCAGTTCCTAGAAAAGATCACAGAAATATAGAAAGTTTTTATTTTTTTGGCATATTTTCATAATTAATACTTTCTTTTACGGGCTTCTATTCTAATAATCGGACTGCAAGTCAACCATGAAGTCTAAAGAAGAATAATAATTGCCCCCACCCTCTCTTTCTCTCTCTCGCACGCACGCGCGATGCTACTCTCCTCTTTTTGTGTCTATATATTCACTAATAGGCTGCCACACTTCTTGCATGATTGCATCTCCATAACAAACTTGTACCTGTTGCTAAAAGACAGATAAAGATCAGAAAATGGTAGTTGCCGGACCAGGTATCGGTGGTGGCGGTTCTCCTCTTCGGTGGCCCGACATGAAGGGTCTGAGCCTCCAAGTTATCACCGGTCGGTGGTTCATGGTGTTTGCCTCATTTCTGATCATGTCCGCCGCAGGTGCCACCTACATGTTCGGTGCCTACTCCAACGACATCAAATCCGTTCTCGGTTATGACCAAACCACCCTCAATTTGCTCAGCTTCTTCAAGGACGTGGGCGCTAATGTTGGCGTCCTCTCTGGCCTGATCAACGAGGTCACGCCCCCGTGGGTGGTTCTGTCCATTGGTGCAGTCCTCAACTTTTTCGGGTACTTCATGATGTGGCTTGCTGTGACAAAAAGAATTGCAACGCCCCAAGTTTGGCAAATGTGCTTTTACATTTGCATTGGGGCAAACTCGCAGTCTTTTGCCAACACTGGCTCCCTTGTCCCCTGCGTAAAGAACTTCCCGGAAAGTCGAGGGGTTGTGTTGGGGATTTTAAAGGGATACGTGGGTCTCAGTGGCGCTATAATCACACAAATATATCATGCTATCTATGGGGATGATGCGAAGTCTTTGATTTTGCTTATAGGGTGGCTTCCTGCTGCTATTTCTTTAGTTTTTCTTCGAACTATTCGGTACATGAAGGTCATTCGGCAGCCGAACGAACTCAAAGTTTTCTACAACTTCCTCTATATTTCACTCGGTCTTGCAGGTTTTTTGATGATTATGATCATACTACAGAACCAAGTGACGTTCACACAGGGTGAGTATGGTGGGAGCGCCATGGCAGTGGTTATCTTACTCTTTCTACCACTCGCTGTTGTTATTTTGGAAGAGTATAAGCTTTGGAACACCAAGAAACTAGAGATGAATAATGCGGCACCCTTGAAAATAATCACTGAGAAGCTGAACCCAGATCAGGCCGCCCCATCTGCACCAGCAGCATCTTCCGGTGCCACAACAAATTCACTCCCCGATCAACCGAGCTCCGAAAAGCAAGTTTCTTGTTGGAAAAATGTATTCAGGCCGCCAGACAGAGGGGAGGATTACACCATACTCCAAGCACTTTTCAGCATCGACATGCTAGTTCTTTTCATGACAGCAATTTGTGGTGTTGGGGGAACGTTAACGGCCATAGACAACTTGGGACAGATTGGGAAATCTTACAAGTATCCAAAGCAAAGCACAAGCACTTTCGTGTCGCTCGTGAGCATCTGGAATTATCTTGGACGGGTAGCCTCGGGATTTGGCTCAGAAATTGTTCTAAAAAAGTACAACTTCCCTCGGCCCCTCATGCTCACTCTGACCCTCTTATTATCATGTGCTGGTCATCTTATAATCGCGTTCAACGTCCCAAATGGACTTTACGTAGCATCGGTTATCATTGGGTTTTGTTTTGGTGCACAATGGCCATTACTTTTCGCAATAATTTCCGAACTTTTTGGCCTCAAGTATTACTCTACTTTGTACAATTTTGGGTCGGTGGCCAGCCCTATCGGACTATATTTGCTCAATGTGAAAGTCACCGGGAATTTATACGACAAGGAGGCTGAGAAGCAAATGGCAGCATTGGGGAGGAAAAGGGAAGCTGGTAAGGAGTTAGATTGTACTGGGGTCGAATGCTTCAAGTTGTCTTTCATTATAATTACGGCGGCGACTTTATTCGGTGCAATTGTATCGCTGATTTTGGTGCTCCGGACAAGGAAGTTCTATAAGAGTGACATTTATAAGAAGTTCAGGGAACAGGCCGCTAAAGCAGCCGAGACGGAGATGGCGACGACCACAAATGGTGCAGGACCATCGTAGGCCAAATTATGGTCCATGCCTAGATAATATCGTCCTAGCTTGCATGCCGATAACAACCAAGTTCTATATATATATATTTAATTAGGGAAAAAAAATCGCAAAAGGAGAATCATCATGTATAGGTATAAACGTAACGAAGATGTAAAATGGGGAAGTACGTTAGTATAGTCCCATTGGTTTGTATGTAATGTAACACACATGTATTAATTCGGTGTGATATTGAGATATTTTTCTTTAGTTTAATTTCTTGTTATTTCATGCTTTTATTTTATTTTTCTTTATCTATGCGAGGCAATATATAAATGTTATTTCTAGATCAGGTACGCGCTGCATTTTTTTTTAATTGTGTTTGGAATTTAATGATGAAAAATAATTTGCCTCTTAATGATTTTAATTAGCATTATCGTTTTATAAATATTTATTGACGTTGTATCAAATAACTGGAAATAAATATTTCTCATTTTATTTATGCATCTTAATTATTCGATGATATATAAATGATGATAGCGATTAATAAGGTAATTAGTTAATTGGTGGGTTGGACGTTGCGGCCAATTTGGCTATTGCCATTAATTTCTTTCAATGCTCAGATCATGTAATTAAAGATATATAAATATAAAAAATTATAAATATACTCGTATTTTTTATATATTTTATTAATATAATTAATTGGGTAAAATTTTTTAATATAAAATAATATATCTAGAAGAAGCGTAATACTGTTTAAAAAGCTAAGGAGTACTTCGTAATTAAATGAGCCAACTTGACTTGCAGCATCTGAAAATGAGAGGGGAAGCAAGCAAATTAAATCCGGTATAGTCGTACAGATAGACCGGACCATGCACGCTAGCAGCTAGTCAAGTATGCATGTCACCTTCCCTACCCTCCCATTAACTTCCAGAAAGCTCTTGCACGTACAGCTCAGTTTATGGGGAGAGAAAGATAAAAGAGAACCCATATCTTGTGGCACGGGTTAGTTTGAATATTATGATCTATTAATATAATTAAAGTCGTAGATGTACGTGTATGTTTGGCGTATATATTTCTTTAATTTAGATAAATTTCTTAGAATCTTGAAAAAATTTACTTTTTAATATCAGATTTATTATTTTTTAAAACGAGTGCACATAATTTATATAGTCTAAAACTATATTTAATATTACTATAAATGAAGGTAAAGTTTTCTATTAATTTGATCTACGAAGTTCGTAGTAATCCATGTTTGTCCAATGAATTAATGGATTCCCTGACCTGTATATAACTTCTTTTAATCTAGCTAAGACCATTACCCGGTCAAGAAAATGATGAAGTGGATAACTGGGTGCAAGAGTTGAACGGATGAGGCATTCTTCATGCCCTCATATATATTTTATAGTCAAAGTGACAGATTGTGTTGGACCTATCTAGCTTATATAGGAGAAAAATCAAGTACAATCACAAATAATATAAAGTAAATATAGTTTTGTTTTATTTTTCCGCTAAAGATCTAGTTTAGCTGCATGGCTTCCTACACATTATATATATTATATAGGACTAATTAAAGAAATTAGCCTTGGTGCTTGGGCCTTCTTTGCTGAGTACTTTTAGATTTTGTAAAGGTCAGCAGTATTTGACGACCAAGACTCAATTAAGGAGCCTAATTAGAACCATATCGCATGAAGTTCCAACATGCTCGACTCCCTTAGTCCCAACATCTCGATCTGTGACCTGCATGCATAAGGTCTGGTCTGTACCTTTATTGTTACTTTTGGGTCATTTGATCATTCCTTGGTTCATCCACTCATTAATATAATATAGTACTGGAAATTCACGAGAGCACAAACTCCAGCTAGTTCTCGTGAAACCACATTAATATTTGAAAGTTGGCTCTTAACATTTTTCTATTCCGAGGCCTCGTTAAGCTATATATGATGAAATTAAGGAGAAAAGATGAAATAGCTCAAAAAAACACGGCCTAATAAATAAGTTTACAAGTAAATTATTGATCATTAAAAATTACTATATTTGACGAAGCAAGTTGAGAATTAAGCAATCAAGTACTGTTCGATCAATCCAAACTCTACTTGTTTTTTTCTGTTTAAAAGCGACAATGCTTGAATCTCTATCTATATATGTCTCAGAGTCTCTTACGCACACGCACACAAACAAGCAATTATTTTGTGTCTATAACTATAGTTTTTTCTTCAAGAAAAAACTCGCAAGAAGTTGTACTGTTTGGTGCGGCTAACAGAGTACTGAAAGAAATGGAGCCTGCTAGACCTAGTGGCGGTAGTGGAGGCCTGGCTAGCAAGAAGCAGTTCATTACCCAAGTGCTCACAGGGCCATGGTTCTCGGTTTTCGCATCATTGCTAATCATGTCCACCGCCGGCACTCCCTACGCTTTTGGACTGTACTCCGACGTCCTCAAATCAGTCCTCGGATATGACCAGAGCACCCTCAACTTGGTCAGCTTCTTCAAGGACGTTGGTACCAACGTCGGCGTCCCAGCCGGCCTCATCGCCGAGGTAACACCTACGTGGTTTGTTTTATCACTGGGTGCACTCATCAACTTTTTTGGGTACTTAATGATATGGCTGGCCGTGACCGAGAGAATGGCGAAGCCCCACGTATGGATGATGTGCTTGTACATCTGTCTTGGGGCAAATTCAACGGCTTTTGCCAACACTGGAGCACTCGTCACCTGCGTGAAGAACTTCCCAGAAAGCCGCGGGATCGTGTTAGGCCTTCTAAAGGGATACGTGGGCCTTAGCGGTGCTATACTCACCCAACTCTACCATGCTATCTATGGTAACGACTCAAAATCTTTGATTTTGCTAGTAGGATGGCTTCCGGCCGCGATATCTTTCGTTTTTCTACGAACTATAAGAACCATGAAGTTCAATAAGCTGCAGAACGAGCTCCAAGTTTTCTATAATTTCTTATATATATCACTTGGCCTCGCCGGGTTTCTTACGATCATGATTGTAGTACAGCAAAAGGCTACGTTCACGAAGAGCGAGTACAGTGGCAGTGCAGCTATGGCACTTTTCTTGCTCTTTCTTCCGCTTGCTGTCGTTATCATGGAGGAGAGTAATATTTGGAAGAGCAAGAAATTATCGGTCAATAACTCTTCCAAGGCGCTGAAAATAATCACCGAGAAGCCGAGCACGGAAACTAGTACTGAACTCTCCGTTCCCCAAGCTTGCAGTAATACTCCTGCGACAATCAATTTAGCCCCTGAACGAGATGCAAGAAAGCAAGTTTCATGTTGGGGAACCATATTTACGCCGCCGGATAGAGGGGAAGACTATACCATACTCCAAACACTCTTCAGCATCGACATGTTGATACTATTTTTTTCGGCAATTTGTGGCGTTGGAGGCACCTTAACGGTCATAGACAATCTGGCACAGATGGGAACGTCGCTCGGATACCCAGCTCGCAGCATAAGCACCTTTGTCTCTCTTGTAAGCATATGGAATTATCTTGGGCGGGTGGTGTCGGGCTTGGTCTCCGAAATTCTTTTGAAAAAATACAAGTTCCCACGCCCTCTCCTGCTCACTCTAGTCCTCCTTTTCGCATGTGTTGGTCACCTTCTGATTGCTTTTAATCCTCCTGGCGGTCTCTATGTGGCATCCATAATCATCGGGTTTACTTTTGGGGCACAATGGCCGTTAATTTTCGCAATAATTTCTGAAATTTTTGGCCTTAAATACTACTCGACTCTGTACAATTTTGGGTCAGTGGCTAGCCCAATTGGATTATACATACTCAACGTTAGGGTAACTGGACATTTATACGACAGGGAGGCTGAGAAGCAGCTGGCCGCTTTGGGACTCGAGAGGAAGCCTGGGGAGGCTTTGAACTGTACTGGGGTCGATTGCTTCAAACTGTCTTTCGTTATAATTACGGCAGTGACGTTGCTTGGCTCGCTTGTTTCCCTCGTGTTGGTGCTCAGGACTAGGAAGTTTTACAAGAGTGACATTTACAAGAAGTTCCGGGAGAATGCGCCAGCAGCCGAGGAGGTGGCGATGGCTGGAAAATTCTTGGAGACCAATGGTACTGGCCAGAGCCGCTGACTTTATGACAATGTACGAAAGTAAAAAGATCTCAGAGGGAAGAGATCACAGATCATGGGCACGTACGTTTATTTGAGGATCGGAACAAAAACTTGTGGTTTATTTTTAACAAAATATTTTAGGCCAAAAAGATTATATAAAATGATTTAATATCTATCGCCAGATTATGTAGTTATTTTTATTATAAAATAGATGTAAAAAATTAAATAAAACTATATTAGTTTATAAAATTATTTTTATGTAATTTCTTTATAAATATTGTAGTACTCTTAATTTTAATACGAATATTGTTTTCCTTTTAGTTCTTTGCTTTTCCTATACGAATTATATACTCCAAACATCCTCCGCAAAGGGGAAAAAAATCAGTGTGATATGAAGTAGAATTATCTCTTATTTGTCTTATATATAAATTCCTTTTATTCTAGATTTTTCTCAACATATATATATACACTATTTCTTCGGATGAGAATTTAATTTAGAAAACGAGAGAGATGTTCTCTAATTAAATCATTTAATTTGCTATATGATTCAGCCTTTATTTCATAAGTTTCCTTCCATATAAAAGCTGTCTCGTAGTACTGTTTTTGTAACAAAATAAAAAAAAGGTTTGGATACTTCAACAAAAGAAAGAACTTTTCTGAGAAGGAAATTTCTCTGTTATGTTTTTCTTATTTAACAAAGACCTTACACCTTATATATATATACAAAGCTCGTGTAGAAAGAAATAAAACAGCACCTGCTATTGCTAGACAACAAACCAGCTAGAAAACAAAAAAAACTATAGTGGGCATGTTCAATCCCATAACAGAAAAATACAGACTGTACAAACAGAGCAGCAAAAGCTAGTGCCTTCTTGTCCCATTTGATTCATCCTCAATTCCACTACCTCTCTTTCTTGTCCCTTCTGCACAATCTTCACTGCACGTAGATGAGCCTTGAGCTGGTGACTGTGCTGGCAGATTGCTTCCCAACTGGTCACCTTGTATTTCATCACTTAACAGCCCCCCACAAGGTGGAGAGTAGATGTCTGCTACTCCCATCTTGGCCATATGAAAATAGAAACTTGAGGAGTTTAGAGCTTTAGTCATGATGTCTGCAACTTGAGACCCAGTGTGCACATACTCAGTAACAATACTCCCACTTTGTATCTTGTCTCGAATAAGATGGCAGTCAATTTCTATATGCTTAGTCCTTTCATGAAAAACTGGATTATTAGCAATATAGATGGCTGACTTGTTATCACAATGTAGAGTTGCAGCCTGTTTGTGTTCAATTTGTAAGTCTTCAAACAAATACTTCAGCCAAGTTAACTCACAACAAAGGTTTGCCATTGCCCTGTACTCGGCTTCAGATGATGATCTTGAAACCACACTTTGCTTCTTTGATTTCCAGGATACTAGAGATGAACCTATGAATGCACAATAACCTGTCACAGATCTTCTAGTGTCTGAACAGGCCCCCCAATCTGAATCTGAATAACCTCTTAGCTGAAGCTGTGATTTTGATGAATAAAATAGGCCTTGCCCTGGAGCTTTCTTGATATACCTCAAAACTTTATGTGCTGCATGGAGATGTGGTGCTCTAGGCTTATCCATATACTGGCTTAATAATTGAACGGAGTAAGAGATGTCAGGCCTTGTTATAGTTAGATATAGCAATCTCCCAATCAACCTTCTGTAGATAGAAGGATCAGGCAGCAGAATTCCCTCATCTTTAGACAACTTAATGTTCTGGTCAAGAGGAATTTTGGTTGGTCTTGACCCTATGGTACCCGAGTCTCCCAAGATGTCTAGAGCATATTTTCTTTGGCATATGTGTATACCCTGCTGTGATCTGGCCACCTCAATACCTAGGAAATACTTCAACTTTCCTAGATCCTTTATTTTGAACTTGGCATCAAGAGAGGTTTTGAGACTATTAATAGTCTTCATGCAACTTCCAGCTATGATTATGTCATCAACATAAATCAAAATGGCTGTAAATGAACCTTGAGTTGTCCTAACAAACAAGCTGTAATCTGCCTTAGATTGTGTGAAACCATGTTGAGTGATGAAGCTCGACACCTTTGAATACCATTGCCGTGAGGCTTGTTTGAGTCCATACAAACTTTTGTGAAGTCTACACACCTTTGTATTCCCATTCTTAATGTAGCCAGGGGGTAATTGCATGTATACTTCCTCATCTAAGTCACCATGCAAAAATGCATTGTTGACATCCAATTGATATAAAAACCATCCCTTTATGGCTGCAAGAGCAAGTAGGGTTCTAACAGTAACAAGTTTAGCTACTGGGGAAAAAGTCTCATGATAATCTAAACCCTCTTGTTGTGTGTAACCCTTTGCCACTAGTCTAGCTTTGTATCTCTCAATGCTCCCATTGGCATTGTATTTCACTTTATATACCCACCTACAACCTATTGCCTCTTTATTTGGTGGTAATTCAACAATCGTCCATGTATCATTTAACTCAAGTGCCTCTATCTCAGTTCTCATGGCCTGACACCATTCAGGGGAATTTACAGCCTCTTGATAGCTTCTAGGTTCAGATTGTGCAGTTGTGGAAGTGACAAAGGCTTTGTGAGAATTGGATAACCTATCATAACAGATGCTATCACAAAGAGGAAAGGGAGTACCTGAGGTGATGGAGCCCTTTTTCTTGTCCAAGTTCTGCAATGGAGTGAGTGAACTGGCCTGCTGACATATGTAATCTTGTAGGTGTGATGGAGTTTTTCTGATTCTGGTAGATCTTCTGGGCAAATGATGAATATGCTGATCAGAATGTGGTGTGTGTTGGTCAACTCGAGAATTGTTTGTGTTATCAATTTCTGAGTTTTCTATGGGACTAGAGGTGATGACAGGTGGTTCTTCAAGTTGTGTGGATTCAGTGGTTGGGGTGAATTCAGGTTGGTTCTCAAGTTGAGTGAAGTTTGGTGTAGAAATCAGAGGATTTTGAGGTAGGTATAAATCATTGGGAGTTTCTTTGCAAGGAAAAACACTTTCATGGAAAACAACATTTCTGGATATGAATACTTTCTTGGTTGCCAAATCCAGTAATTTGTATCCTTTGATTCCAAAGGGGTATCCTAGGAAAATGCATCTCTTGGCCCTTAAATCAAACTTATGTCTCCCATTTGTGAGAGTGGTTGCAAAAGCAAGGCATCCAAACACTCTTAGGTGAGAGTACATCGGTTTTCTTTGAAATAGAAGTTCAAAAGGGGTTATGTTGTTTAGAGAGACTGAGGGGGTTCTGTTGATAAGGTACACAGCAGTCAAGACACAATCATTCCAATATTTTAATGAAATTCCACTTTGAAATCTTAGAGCCCTTGCAATATTCAAAATATGTTGATGTTTTCTCTCAACAATAGCATTTTGTTGAGGGGTCTCAACACATGTTTTCTGATGTATAATGCCTTTTTCAAGATAAAAATGTTTCATGTCAAATTCCCCCCCATTATCACTGCGAATGATTTTGACTTTGGTTTCAAATTGAGTTTCAATCATGGCACAAAAATTTTGTAATGCATTGGTAGCTTCAGATTTTAGTTTAAGCATGTATATCCATGTGCATCTACTAAAATCATCAACTATGGTTAGAAAATAACGAGAGCCATCATAACTAATTTCATTGCAAGGTCCCCAAAGGTCACAGTGTATTAAATCAAAACATTTTTCTGATTTGTGTTGACTAATAGGGAAAGGAGGTTTGTGTAACTTAGCTAGAGGACAAATGGAGCATGGTTTGGGATTAATGGACTTGGGAATGACATCTTCTAAGTGAAGGACAAAATGAGATGGATGTCCCATTCTGTAGTGCCAGAGATCAATTTCTGTGGTAGAATTGATAACAGAAGCTGAAATGGTGGAATGAGTAGTCATTTGAGCCAAGGTGTCTTGAAGAGCTGTAGGAGAGACCACTGAGTGCAGCAGATGATAGAGACCAGATTGCACTTCACCCATTCCAGTCGTTTTCCAAGTCAAAGGGTCCTGTATGTAACAAAAATTGGAGAAGAAAACAACACAACAGTTGAGTTGTTGAGTGAGTTTTCTAACAGAAATTAAATTAAAAGAGAAGGAGGGAACACATAGGGCATTTTGAAGAATTAAAGTGTCTGTGAGGTGAACTGTGCCAGTGTGAGTGACTGGTGCTGTAGCTCCATTTGGCAAAACCACAGAACAAGGAACCTTAGACTGAACAGAACAAGAAAAATATGAGGGTGAACAGATCATGTGATCTGTTGCACCAGTGTCCAAAATCCATGGAGCAGTGGTTATGCCAGAAATTTTAAATATACCAGAGATGTTAGGGAGGTCAGAAGCTGTATTGGCAAAGTGTTGGACTTGATTTGCAGAAGGAGTGAAGGGAGGGTTAACTGGTGATTGAAGGATGGCCATGAGTTGAGAGTACTGCTGCTGAGTCAATGATACTTGAGCCTTGTCAAGCTGTTGTTGCTGGTCGAGAGGCATGATTGCAGAAGCTTGACTTGCAGCTGTTGTGTATTTGCCCTTTCCTTCAAGTTTATGACCAGAGGGATACCCATGTATCTTGAAACATTTGTCGACTGTGTGACCAGGCATTTGGCAGTGGGAACAAACAGGCTTGTTGGGGTTGGCCTTGAAACACCTCTCAAGTGAATGACCTGCAACTTTGCAATGTGTGCAATAGTATTTGTCTCTCTTTTGTAAAAAATTTTGTTTTCCATTTTCTTTTGAATGTCCCTTAGCCATTAGAGCCATGGTTTCATTGAGAGAGACATCAACAGAAATCTGTCTCCTTTTCTCCTCTTGCTGTATGGTAGAGTATACCTCATTCAGAGTAGGAAAAGGTTTTATCAAAAGAATTTGAGCTTTAATGGCCTTGTAAGACTCATTTAGTCCCATTAGAAATCTCATCACCCAATCTCTTTGTTGGTGTTGAACTACAACTTTCAAGCCTCCACAAGTGCAGTTAGGAATAGATTCATAGTTAAGCAACTCATCAAGAAGAGTTTTCAGTTTAGAGAAATAGACACTTACTGCATCCTGATTTTGAACCAGAGTGGAGATAGCCTGTTTGATTTCAAAGATTCTAGGGGCATTTTGTTGGGCAAATCGTTGCTCTAGTTCCAGCCAGAGTTGATGGGCTGTCTCAGCATACACAGTGCTGCATTTTATGTCCACTGCCATGGTGTTTTGAAGCCAAGTAATGACAATGTCATTGCATCTAAGCCAATGTTCCATCAAGGGGTTAGAGGGGTCTGTTGGCTCGCATATACTTCCATCTATAAAGCCAAGTTTGTTTTTGATCCTAAGTGCTCTCTTCATTGATCTGGCCCAAGGATGATAGCTGTCTGCATCTAGTATTTGTGTAACGAGTATAGCTCCAGTGCCATCATTGTTGCCAATGAAATAAGGACTGGTTGGATGATTTGGATCATGGACAGAGTGTTGATTATGAGTAGGTTGTGGCTGTGGCTGAGGCTGTGGTTGTGGTTGTGGTTGGGGGTTTGTTTCATCCATTATAGCTCTGATACCATGTAACAAAATAAAAAAAAAGGTTTGGATACTTCAACAAAAGAAAGAACTTTTCTGAGAAGGAAATTTCTCTGTTATGTTTCTTATTTAACAAAGACCTTACACCTTATATATATATACAAAGCTCGTGTAGAAAGAAATAAAACAGCACCTGCTATTGCTAGACAACAAACCAGCTAGAAAACAAAAAAAACTATAGTGGGCATGTTCAATCCCATAACAGAAAAATACAGACTGTACAAACAGAGCAGCAAAAGCTAGTGCCTTCTTGTCCCATTTGATTCATCCTCAATTCCACTACCTCTCTTTCTTGTCCCTTCTGCACAATCTTCACTGCACGTAGATGAGCCTTGAGCTGGTGACTGTGCTGGCAGATTGCTTCCCAACTGGTCACCTTGTATTTCATCACTTAACAGTTTTGTATTTTTGTAAGTTTACACAATCTATTCTTTTTTAGTCGGAATAAAGTATATATATAGTGGCTGGTGAATGATGATCAAAATGATCATAGTTAACACCACAGTTGAAACAAGTATTTATTTGGCTGAAAAGGAAAAAATAAGAGAGAGAAAGAGAGAATAGAAAATGTTTGTGAACAGGGGTGTTTGCGAGATTCACGCCCAAAGAGACTGTTACTAAGTTAATAACCATGCATTTAATAGGCGCCACGTTGTGGATAGTTACACACCTAGAGGGGGACAGTGCAGCAGATTATCAATGATGTTATAGCCCATATTATAAGAAGGTTAATCGACAAACGGGATAGCACCGTCAAGCCCAATGAGTAGCGGGAACGAGGTTGTTGAGCAGATCTTGAAGGCTAGCACGACTCTATGTGGTAACCGCCAAGTATAACAGGACATATAAAACGATAGTTGGGATAAACCCTACATATCTGAGGTGAGTATCATGTCAAATGAATTAGGTAAAAAGGGCAACGAGATTAGATCCAAGGATATAATTATTATTAGTATTTATCGATAATCTATTGTACCTATATATACAATAAGAAGGGTGAAGAGTGCAACTAACTACTCATTAAACCCGAATCTTAAAAGTAATTCAGTCTACATATGATTGATTTAGACATCGAAAATACTTTCACAACCCCCAGGAGGATTGTCCGGGACCACAATTCGACATGGCTTTTGGAGGGTCGGGACAATCACATGGCTAGCCTACTTGCATGCCTTGGCTCAGGACCTGACACGTAGCGGGCACCCATGGAAGCTACTGGCCGCGCGCAAACAATGCGTACAGGCTTGCGCATGCCCTTGAGTATGCAATTGTGCGCTGACATGCATGCCCCAGCACCACTTAGCAAGGCTAGTGGCATGCCTGTGAGGGCACGCCATCCAGTGCACGACTCCAGCCCGTGCATTGTAGGTGAGGCTAGTGGTGTGCCTACCAGGCAGGCCATCCAGCGTACGGCTCCAGCCCGTGTCTTACGATCCTAGTGCCTAAACCGTCAGCTTGGGCCATGCATGCCCATCGCCTAGGCCACCAGCCCGAGCTATGCAGGACCACTACCCAAGCTACTTGACTAGGCATAACAACAGCAACACGGCATCATCCTGTGCCTACCATTAGGCCTAGGCTTGGCACTATGCCATGCCCACCATCAGCAGGCTACGTACAGCGCTATGTCGTGCCCACCATCAGACCAACGCATGACACCATGCCATGCCATGCAGCGAGCCACGGACCAGACCATGACTAGCCCGACTGTGGGCCATGCACCACCATAACCCACCATGGGCCTTGCATGCCACAACCACCATAGGCTAATTATCTATTTTATTATTTTTATTTGTTTTATTTAATTACTTGTTTATTTATTATTTTATTTACTTTATTTATTTATTTTAATTTGCTAGGGACCTTTTGGGAGTTTCTAAATTGTAAACTCTATAAATAGGACTTTTAGTCATTTCATTAGAATCTTTTGTCATTTTGAACACTTGAGTGGCCGGCCATAGGGTTGGGTTTATCATTCGGTGCTTTTGTACTTGGGCTTCTTGGGGTGCAATTCGTGAATCCTCAAGGAGAAGTATCACACCTTACAATTCGTGAATATGTGTAATTCTATTTATCTTTTAATATATTGTGAGGTTTTCTTTCAAGCTTTGTGCAATTCGTGAATCAAAAATTGTTTGGTTTCTTTGTTTTTTTTTGCATTTTCTCTTTGTGATTGTTGTGGAGTGTGTTGGATTGGATTGTTGATGTGAAGAGCCGAATCCTTCATTGAGATTCTCGGCTTGTGTTGTGGACCTCAAGATCTCTTGTGTTCATGTGATTTTCTCACATGCTCATAAGTTTTCCTTGAGAATTATTGAAGTTTCCCTCTTTCCAAACACCATTCGGCTAGCCCTTCCCTTTGCCCTTCACGTCACCCCCAATTGCCATAAGCCACAAAACCCTAGCCCCATACCAAGCCTACACGCCATTCCCTATCTCCCATACCCAAATAAGCCACAAAAAACCCTAGATCTCACTTGAACCATTTGGCCATATCCTCTTTGGCTTGAACGAAACCTAGATCCTATTTTCTTTCATCTTAATTTTTCATAATTTGTGTGATTGATCAATAACCCTTGATTGACTTACTCAAATTTCATTTCCCACCAAAACACATCAATCCCATTTCCTCATATCCATTTTGGGCCAACCTTGTCCAATCTAGATCTCACATCTCAAATTCCTACATTTTAGGAATTGCAAAATCCCTAACTTGTAGGAGATCTACATGCCACATTTGCCCTAGCAGTGTACCCCCATTTGCCTTGGCCAAAAGTTTCCGGAACATAAAGCCTCAACTTCAATCGAATTCAATACCAACAACTAAACTATTGTTTCCAACACCTTGATAGATCTATTTCTTCCGATCCGATAAAAATCATTTCCTAAAATCTATTACTACAACTTCGAGTTAACAATAATTATTTTCTGAACTAAGTCGATATCTACAATCCTCAAAGAAGTATATGAGTTAGATCATTACCTTCCATTCTCAAAGAAATGTACTCCAGAAAAAATTTTCATATCAATAACTCAACTCTGATCAACCTTATTTTAATGGTTGCAAACTAATCAATCTCCAGAGTAGATCAAGCTAGCACACAAAGTCTGTAAAACTAAGAACTCAACTCTTATTATAAATTGGTCATTCAACTCTGTAATTCTAAAACCTTAAATCAAATAAGAATCAAAGATAGAATTTCTAAGATCAATGAGCTTACACCCCATAATAGAACAATCGACTCCCAAAGCTTTTAAAATCTAATACATTAATGGATGATAAATCATTTTCTGAAATCCTCAAGATTGATGGCTTTAATCCAAAACATTCACCTTAAAAATTTGTAAATTTTAAAACCCCAATTGCCACCAAATTGCTCATCCGAATCAACGAAATTTAAAACTTGAAATTTAATTATTTCCCCCAAAGCTTGTCGAACCTAACACCTTAATTACCAAAATCTTATTTCCTAAAATCTATAAGGCCTCAAACCTTAGATAAAATTCTCTTAAACCAATCCTCAAGGTTCGTTGAACCTACACTCTCCTATTCTATAGCCTAATTACAAAAATTCTACAAAACCTAAGACCTCAATCATCTTAAGTGACTTAAAGCTAACTCCACTCCTTAGTTGCAACTTACATTCCTACTCCCAAGAGATCGCCTACCCCATGTCGTTCCCTTCTAGCCACAATATTATAAAAGTAACCCACCTCTATAAAATTCAACCCTACTACACTAAGTATTTATTCCTACCAACGACATTCTCAATAGTGCCTTCCTCCTGCCATAGCATAATCCTCAACCCCACTTTTTAAGTCCGGAAAAAACAAAACAAATAACTTAAAACAAAACCAAATAACGATAACATAAAAAGCATACGATAAAACAAGCAAAAACATAAAATAATTAAAAACAAGCTAACTCAATTAAAAACAGAAAACCAAGCTTCAAATAAAACAAACTCTTTAAAACACAACCTCAAAAGCTTTCTGGTACCGCACCTACGGGACATGTGGTTTTACCCAGAGCCAAACCGCTCTAATACCACCTGTGATGCCCCCAAATCCCCACGTACGGACACGGGGAAATCGAGACGTCCGGATGGTGACAACACGGGTCACCACCCTATCGACGAGTGCCAAGTGTGTGCAAGCGACAAATGTGCATGAAGAAATACGCAGCGGATAGCAAAAACATATAACTAAGTACCAGAATTTTTCTTAATTTAATACAAAACGATTCAAAACATACATAATAAAATATTACAAATTACAAATATAGTTTCAAAGCCAACTACAAAGCATAGACTCCAACTTTGAACTCCGGCGGAGCCGCATCCTCGGACTCAGCCTACTCCTCCTTCTCGATCTCTGCATCAAAATCTACGGTACCAAAATGGTGTCGCAAGTAAGTAAAATCCAAACACCACTAGATAAAAACATATTATAACTCAAACAATATGTATGAAAGAATGCAACGCACATGTCCCATAAAAATCACATTTTTCCATGCACGCCAAAAACCCATTTGGCCTAAAAACATAACCTTTAAAACCAGTCCATAAATAGGACCCTTAGTTATTTCATTAGAATCTTTTGTCATTTTGAACACTTGAGTGGCCCGCCATAGGGTTGGATTTATCATTCGGTGCTTTTGTACTTAGGCTTCTTGAGGTGTAATTCGTGAATCTCCAATGAGAAAGATCACACCTTGTAATTCGTGAATATGTGTGATTATATTTATCTTTTAATATATTGTGAGATTTCCTTTCAATCTTTGTGCAACTCGTGAATCAAAGATTGTTTGGTTCCTTTGTTTTTTTTGCATTTTCTCTTTGTGATTGTTGTGGAGTGTGTTGGATTGGATTGTTGATGTGAAGAGCCGAATCCTTCATTGGGATTCTCGGCTTTGTGTTGTGGATCTCAAGATCTCTTATGTTTATGTGATTTTTCCACATGTTCATAAGTTTTCTTTGAAAATTATTGAAGTTTCACTCTTTCCAAACACCATTTGGCCAGCCCTTCCCTTTGCCTTTCACGCCACCCTCAATTGCCATAAGCCACAAAACCCTAGCGCCATACTAAGCATACACGCCATTCCCTATCTCCCATACCCAAACAAGCTACAAAAAACCCTAGATCTCACTTGAACCATTCGGCCATAGCCTCCTTGGCTTGGCCGAAACCCTATATCCTATTTTCTCTCATATCAATTTTTCATAATTTATGTGATTGGTCAATAGCCCTTGATTGACTCACTCAAATTTTATTTTCCACAAAAACACATCAATCTCATTTCCCCTATCCATTTTCGGCCAGCCTTGTCCAATCTAGATCTCACATATCAAATTCTTACATTTTAAGAATTGCAAAATCCCTAACTTGTAGGAGATATACACGCCACCTTTGCCCTAGCCATGTACCCCCATTTGCCCTAGCCAGTTTCAATGGCTGGTGGTCGTGGTCGTCATGGGCAGGTTCCGAATTAGGAAGCCCAACGCCGTGATCGCAGCGTTCAGGATGCGATGATTGAGGATTTGCAGAGGCAAGTCGCAGAATTAACCCAGCGCCTGGCGGTGCAGGATTTCGAGGATTGTGAGGCCTCTGATCACGATTCTAATTCCACTTTCGAAAACCCATATCACAATCGTGCTCTATTCTGGGAGCATCGTGGTAGGGAGGAGCGTCATGGAGACCTCGGTTTTTGGGTCAATCTCCTCGAGTTTTCTGGTACGTTACAGGCCGAGGGATTCGTGGATTAGATTAATGAAGTGGAGCGTATTTTTGATTATAAGGAAGTCCCCGATCGTGTGAAAGTGAAACTGATCGCCATCAAACTCAAGGGCAGAGCATCTGCGTGGTGGGAGCAGTTGCGACGTTCACGAGACAGGCAGGGCAAGGCCAAGATCACTGATTGGGAGAAGATGAAGATGAAGATGAAGGGTCACTTCCTTCCCTTCGGCTACATGCAAACCTTGTTTCAGAGACTTCATGCGTTGAGGCAGGGCGCGCGATCAGTCGATGATTACACGGAGGAGTTTTACCAATTGGTTGCCCGGAACGATCTATCTGAGACAGAGGAGCAGATGGTGGCGCGGTATTTAGGGGGTTTGCGCCAGCCCTTGCAAGATGTCCTCAGCCTTCATTCACTGTGGAATGTTTCGGAAGCCTACCAACGTGCACTTGTTGTTGAAAAACAGCAAAACAGGAGACCAGTGATCAGGAGCGATCAAAACAGTCGGCCAGTTCGCCTTCAGGATTCCCGTCCTGTCCAGCAGCCACCGTAGGGTAATTCTAACCCTACTATTAGATGTTTTTGTTGTGGTGAACAAGGGCATAGGGCGACTGATTGCAGGGAGCCTGCTAATCAAAAGGGCAAAAATTTGTTGATTGAGGAAAAAGTGGTAGACGAGACTGAGGAGATTGTCAAGCCCGTGTATGACGATGGTCATGAGACTCTGGTCGTTCGCAAGAGTCTACTGACTCCCAAGGGCGATTCAGGGGACGATTGGTTGAGAACCAATATTTTTCACACGACCTGCACAGTTGCAGATAAAGTATGCAAAATGATCATTGACAGCGGCAGTTGTGAGAATGTAGTGTCCGAGGAGGTTGTCCAGAAATTGCAGTTGAAGACGGACCGTCATCCTAAGCCATACAAGTTGTCATGGCTAAATAAAGGTAGTGAGGTAACAATTGATAGGTGATGCCTCGTGTCTTTTTCAATTGGTAGAAAATATTTCGATAATGCCTGGTGTGATGTTGTGTCTATGGATGCGTGTCATGTATTGTTGGGTCGACCTTGGTAGTATGATCGCAGTGTCATTCATGATGGACGGAAGAATACGTATTCCCTTAACATCAAGGGAAAAAAGATTGTGTTGGCGCCCCGGCGGGAAGGACTCACTCCTACCCCGGTAGCCAATAATACTAACCTGCTTTCCATGTCCAGGTTTTTAGATGAGATTGAGCATGGAGGCGTGGTCTATGCTTTACTACCTTGCGAGAATAGTGCAGTAGACGTGGATACAGATTTACCAGTAGAGGTACAGCGGCTGCTATCAGAATTCTCTGACTTGATGCTAGAGGATCTTCCTCTTGGGCTACCGCCTATGAGGGATATTCAGCATCAAATTGACCTTATTCCTGGGTCAAGTTTGCCAAATCGACCAGCATATCGCCTCAGTCCCAATGAGGCTGAAGAGTTGCAGCGACAGGTGGTAGAGTTGTTGGAAAGGGGCTATATCCGAGAGAGTATGAGCCCATGTGCAGAGTATGTGTGTTGACAGCCAAGCGATCAATAGAATTACAGTGAAGTATCGGTTTCCAATTCCCCGTCTGGATGATATGTTGGATCAGCTATCTGGTTCTAAGGTCTTCTCAAAAATTGACCTTAAAAGCGGATACCACCAGATCAAAATAAGGCCTGGAGATGAGTGGAAGACGGCGTTTAAGACGCCCCAAGGGTTGTATGAGTGGATGGTCATGCCTTTTGGGCTATCCAATGCGCCCAACACGTTCATGAGATTTATGCATCAGGTCTTGCGGCCTTTTATGGGGAAATTCATTGTAGTTTACTTCGATGATATCCTCATTTATAGTCCGACATGGGCTTCACACTTCGATCACCTCCGTGTTGTTTTTGAGATGCTGAAAACGGAGTGCCTGTTTGTCAATCAGAAGAAGTGTCCTTTCTTCACTACTTCTGTGACTTTTCTTGGTTTTGTTGTATCTACTGATGGTGTTCATGCAGATCAGTCAAATATAGATGCAGTCTTGGAGTGGCCCAGACCAAGGACCTTACATGACATCCGAAGTTTCCATGGATTGGCATCTTTATACTGCCGGTTCATTAGAAATTTCAGTACTCTGATTGCCCCTATCACAGAGTGTCTCAAGGGGCGTGATTTCCAGTGGTCTGAGGAGGCAGAGGCCAGTTTTCAACTGGTCAAGCAGAAGATGACCGAGGCACCAGTTTTGGCACTCCCTGATTTTGACAAAGTGTTCGAGGTAAATTGTGATGCATCTGGCGTTGGCATTGGTGGTGTTCTGAGTCAGGCAGGTCGTCCGGTTGTTTTTTTCAGTGAGAAGCTATCGGGATCAAAGAAAAATTATTCCACTTATGATATGGAGTTCTATGCCATAGTTCAGTCCCTGAAGCATTGGCGTCACTACCTAGTACAAAAGGAGTTTATTCTGTTTACCGATCATGAGGCCCTGAAGTACATCAATAGCCAACACAAGCTGAGTAGACGTCATGCCAAGTGGGTGGCATACTTGCAAGAATTCACCTTTACGCTGAAGCACCAAGCAGGGAGTCTGAACCGCGTCGCAGATGCCCTGAGCCGTCGTACCTTACTCCTCACCACCATGAGTACCAAAGTTGTAGGCTTTGAGACGTTCTCAGATATGTATGCAACTGATCCTTCCTTTGGAAGGATATTTTAGGAGGTAACGGAGGGTCACCGTCATGATTTTGTTTTGCATAATGGGTATCTGTTTCGTGGATTATAGTTGTGCATTCCAGATTGTTCATTGAGGCAGCAAATTATAAGTGAGCTTCACAATGAGGGACACTTTGGCCGAGATAAGACCTTGGCCCTTATCTCTTCTGACTTTTATTGGCCCAAGTTGACTAGTGATGTGGCCCATTATGTGGACCGTTGTTATGTGTGCCAGCGGTCTAAGGGAGTTCTCACCAATGCGGGCTTGTACACTCCCTTACCTGTTCCTGAAGCTCCTTGGTTCGATGTCAGCATGGATTTTGTATTGGGCCTACCCCGCACCCAAAGGGCCTCAGATTCTATCTTTGTTGTGGTTGACAGGTTTTCCAAGATGACCCATTTTGTAGCTTGCAGGAAGACTATGGATGCTGTCCTGATTGCCCATCTTTATTTCAGGGAGATTGTGCGTTTACATGGTGTTCCTCGATCCATCACTTCAGATCGTGATACCAAGTTCATCAGTCATTTCTGGAAGAGCCTGTGGGGGAAACTGGGAATGCAGTTGAATTTTAGTAGTGCCTACCACCCCCAGACGGATGGCCAGACCGAGGTGGTGAACCGGAGTTTGGGCAACCTTTTGAGATGTTTGGTAGGAACGAAGCCGAAGCAGTGGGATTTGGCATTGCCTCAAGCAGAATTTGCATACAACAAATCGAAAAACAGAACCACAGGTTTAAGCCCATTTGAGATTGTCTATGGTCAGAACTCATCCGGGGTGCTGCACTTAGCCCCTATTCCACGTATAGGACGTTTCAGTCCTAAAGCAGATGAGATGGCAGAGCATCTTCGGGGTATTCATGAGCAGGTGAAACATGCCATTCATGAGAGCAATACCAAGTACAAGACTCGGGTTGACAGTCATCGTTGTCAGGTACTTTTTGATGTTGGTGATTTTGTTTGGGCTGTATTAACTCGTGATCGTTTTCCTATTGGCGAGTATAATAAGCTTAAGGATCGGAAGATTAGACCTTGTGAGGTCGTGCAGAAGATCAATGATAACGCTTACAGTTGCGCCTTCCCAGTCACTTGAAGACTTCTGATGTCTTTAATGTGAAGCACCTAAGTCCTTGTTTTGTGGATTCTGATGACACTACTCTGAACTCGAGGACGAGTTCTTTCCAACCTGGGGCAACTGATGCAGGGGGATCCGAGGCAGATGATGCTGAGCTGTCAGATTGCACCTTGATGGCGCTGAGATACCATGAGTTGGCATATCAGCGCAAAGGCGGGAATTGATTGTGATATGTTCCTCATTGGGGCCGTTTTGAGTGCGTTTCAGTCTTTTGGCTATAACTTTGGCTACGGGTGTCGGAATCACACATAAGACCCCAATTCGGAAAGCTCATTTCGGCGCGCACGCTGTCCACATTGAGCATGGCTCCATGTGCCTTTATTTCGACCTCAAATTCTGCTGTTTTCCCCTCCGAATCACTAGTTTTAGTTATTTTTTACTATTTATGGTAATATTTCGCTTGTCAGTTAGGAAGTCATTTTAAATCCGATTTGGGCCCGATTTTTTGCAGATTATTTATTTTATTTCGAATTTCAATTTAGAGTGATTTCTGAGATTTTGCTATTTTTGACAAAATCCAGATAAATACGATTTTTGGCTATAACAGTCCGGCTTGTGGACTGATTTTGATTATTGCTTAGTTTTATAATATTCCGTTAAACCCTAGAGACTTTTCTCTCTGGTTTTGGGCTAATTTTTTCATGTGAATCATCTGTTGGAACTAGCCTGCAGGATAATCGCTATCCTGTCCAGCGTCAAAGATGATAAATTCTTAGTGTGCGAGGGTTGACCGAGATCCCCAACAAATTCCTCACCCACGCTGTGCCACTATTTTTGTTTATTGTAGATAGAGAACTTCGATGGATATGGAACATGTACATCCGTAACAAACTTTTTTTTTTTTTTTAAGACGGATGAAGATGCTTTGAAAATTCAGAATTATTATCGACAATAAAAGAATAATTAATCCAGAAGGATGACTAGACCCAGGTCTTCGTACATGTGAATAATTAATCCAGAGGAAATTAGGAAATTACGAGGAGACAGATGATGAGCTGGCCAGATCGACTCATCAACTTTTGTGGTTTTAATGGTTTGATCATTTGTAGTTTCCATTTTTTTAAGGAAAAAAAATAAAAGAAATTGCATCAACTCGTTTTCAGGTATAAAATTATACTGTCTACGATAATTTTAATTCATGTAAGAGTTGAAAAGGTTGTCTGTCTATATTTTATAGAGTTTATGTGCTCTTTATTTTATTTCTTCATATATATTAAGAAAGGAAATTTATTTATAAGTTTTTGATACACAATATATTATTGATGTGAAAGTTTGTTGCATTTATTAGAATTAATTTTATTATTTTGATTATTATTAGGATTATAATAGATTATATAACAGAGGATATGTTTACATCAATTTAATTATAACTAGTATTATGACTTATTAAAATAGTAAGATACGATAAAATAGTTTTAGATAAAAGTTAAAAATTAAATAAATTATTATTTTAAAATTTAAAAAAATTAAATTATTTATTATATTTTATATAAAAATTATAATAATAAAATGATAGAAGAATATTTTGTTATCCTAAATGCCCTGACGTTAAATAAAGAAAATGGCAGCGGGAATATTGGACGGTTTGACTGCAAAACATACTCGTCGGATTGACTACAAAGGTTCTTTGAAAATTCATAATTGACTAAAAAATACAATTGATCCAACAAAGGTGGGCCCACACGTGAAAATGAAGTTTTCAGTAGGCCACGCAGGCACTCTATAAAAGTTGATCTACACGCAGGCACTACTCATGCAGATGGAGTCTTGTTAAAGCGACATTCAGAAGTTGCTTTTACTACGCAATGAACTACTCCTTTACACCGCCCTTCAAAAACACTCCTTTACACTGCATGTTGAGCCACCGCCTACGAGGGTATGCCCTTACCCAGCGGCTCACAGCAAGGTTCTTCTCTACAGATATACTTCAGCTGCTTCTCCCCATTACAATACGCAATATAAATTACAGTGTATGTAAAGTAATGAAGAAATAAAATAAAATCATAGCAAGATCTGCTGCGAAAAAGGTATATCAATATGTTGTTGGAATTGAGAACGGTTTATGAGAGATTCTCTTCCTCCAACAAAAACATAATCTGGCAAAAGTATAAATAAGAACACTGAAATGATGTGCATATATTTTTATTGGTTGGATCTTTCACATAATAGATTTAAAAGAAAAAAACCATCATAAAAATTTCTCCCTCAGATCGTAAAACTAATATTTTCAGTCATTCGCAACATAGTAAAATTACAATATACGAAAGCACATATTTACTGTATATTTTATTGAGATCATAAAAAATCTACAACCTAACTTTGATACCACATGTTAAATATTTTAACATGAATATTAATAATTAGATTTTTTATTTTCTATGATCCACAATAATAAAAACAATGATAATTAAATATGTATATTTTTCTATCTGTTTGATAAAAAATCTAATCTGACTATGAGAGAAAGATAATCCTAAGAACTTTACCTTTGAGTGTCTCCCGATAGCTAGAGGCACAATAATATTGTAGGTGATAACCCTTTAACCCCACATTGTTATTTGTAGATTTATAACCATCATGAAATTTAGAGACTTTGTGTCCCATTATAAGTGGATATAGAGATATTCTAGTCTCACTATAACTCAATAAATTAAGTGATAAGATTAAACTAATATAAACCCATTAAATATAGATGTGTGAGACATAAAATTTAAATAAAACTCTTACACATATTCCTCATAATTAAATGAGACAACTTGACATATGAAAATGAGAGGGGAGCAAGACAAATTAAATCTGGTATAGTCTAATATTTCAAAAAAAAAAAATCTGGTATAGTCGTACAGATAGACCGCACCAGGCGCAGCTAGTCAAGTATGTATGTCACCTTCCCTACCCTCCCATTCCAGAAAGCTCTTGCACGTACAGCTCAGTTTATGGTGAGAAAAAGATGAAAGAGAACCCATATCTTGTGGCAGTACGGGTTAGTTTGAATATGATCTATTAGTATAATTAAAGTCGTACGTAGATGTACGTGTAAGTTTGGCGTTTATATATATATTTCTTTAATTTAGATAAATTTATTAGAATCATGAAAAAATTTACTTTTTAATAATAGATTTATTATTTTTTAAAACGTGGCGCACATAATCATAAGAATTAGGGAAAAAAATTGCAAAAGGATAATCATCATGTATAGGTATAAACGTAACGAAGATGTAAAATGGGGAAGTACGTTAATTAGTATAGTCCCATTGGTTTGTATGTAACGTGACACATGTATTAATTCGGTGTGATATTGAGATATTTTTCTTTAGTTTAATTTCTTGTTATTTCATGTTTTTATTTTATTTTTCTTTATCTATGCGAGGCAATATATAAATGTTATTTCTAGATCAGGTACGCGCTGCATTTTTTTTTTAATTGTGTTTGGAATTTAATGATGAAAAATAATTTTCCTCTTCATGATTTTAATTAGCATTATCGTTTTATAAATATTTATTGACGTTGTATCAAATAACTGGAAACAAATATTTCTTATTTTATTTATGCATCTTAATTATTCGATGATATATAAATGATGATAGCGATCAATTAGGTAACTATTTGGTGGGTTGGACGTTGCGCGGCTATATATCATTGATGCTCAGATCACGTAATTAAAGATATATAAATATCAAAAAAATTATATGTATAGCTGTATCAGTTTTTATTTATATATATATAAAATAATATATCTAGAAGAAGTGTTATATTGTTTCAAAAAGGAAAAAAAAAAGGAGAGAAGAAGTGTAATACTAACATTAACTTGATGTTCAGACATAATTAAAGATAATATATTCTCTCGGGTTTGCTTTTAATAATTAGAATAAAATACTTCAGTCACGTATAGATTATATAAAATAAATTGACGTCGTCTTTTATATAATTCGTCAAATTATAAAAATTAATTTAATAAATTATATAAAATTATATTAATTTATAAAATTACTTTTATATAATCATTATACATAATCCTCGTACTTAAATGAGCCAACTTGACATCCAGCAGCATTGAAAATGAGAGGAGAGCAAGACAAGTTAAATCTGGTATAGTCGCACAGATAAAACTGCCCAGGCCAGCAGCGCCTAGTCAAGTATATATGCATGTCACCTTCCCTACCCTCTCATTAACTGCCGGAAAGCTCTTGCACGTACAGCTCAGTTTATGGTGAGAAAAAGATGAAAGAGAACCCATATCCTGTGGCAGTACGGGTTAGTTTGAATATGATCTATTAGTATAATTAAAGTCGTACGTAGATGTACGTGTAAGTTTGGCGTTTATATATATATTTCTTTAATTTAGATAAATTTATTAGAATCATGAAAAAATTTACTTTTTAATAATAGATTTAGTATTTTTTAAAACGTGTGCACATAATTTACTTAGTTTAAAACTATATTTAATATAAGGTAAAGTTTTCTATTAATGTGATCTACGAAGTTCGTAGTTATCCATGGTTGTCCAATGAATGGATTTCCTGACCCGTATATCACTTCTTTTAATCTAAGACCATTACCCAGTCAAGAAAATTGTGATGAAGTGGAAAACAGGGTGCAAGAGTTGAACGGATGAGCTAGGCCTTCTTCATTCTCTCATATATTATTTTATGGTCAAAAGTGATAGATTGTTTTGACCTATCTAGCTTATATGGGAGAAAATTCGTGTACAGTCACAAATATAAGGTGTAAATAGTTTTGTTTTATTTTTCGGCTAAAGACCTAGTTAGCTGCATGCATGGCTTCCTACACATTATATATATTATATAGGACTAAATAAAGAAATTAGCCTCGGTCTTACTTTTATGGCTTCCTCATGCTTTGGCCTTCTTTGCTGACTTTTAGATTATGCAAAGGTCAGTAGTATTTGACGACCAAGACTCAATTAAGGAGCCTAATTAGAACCATATCGCATGAAGTTCCAACATGCTCGACTCCTTTAGTTCCAACATCTCGATCTGTGACCTGCATGCATATGGTCTGGTCTGTACTTTTATTGTTACTTTTGGGTCATTTGACCATTCCTTGGTTCATCCATTCATTAATATAATATAGTACTGGAAATTCACGAGTGCACAAACTCCAGCTAGTTCTCGTGAAACCACATTAATATTTGAAAGTTGGCTCTTCACATTTTTCTATTCCGAGGCCTCGTTAAGCTATATATGATGAAATTAAGAAGAAAAGATGACATAGTCCAAAAACACACGGTCTAATAAATAAGTTTACACTAAAATTATTGATCATTAAAAATTACTATATATGACAAAGCAAGCTGAGAATTAAGCAATCAAGTACCGTTCGATCAATCCAAACTCTACTCGTTTTTTCCTTTTTATAAGCGACAATGCTGCAATCTCTATCTATATATGTCTCAGTCTCTTACGCATACGCATACGCACACGCAATTATTTTGTGTCTATAACTATAGTTTTTTCTTCAAAAAAAAAACTCGCAAGAATAAGTAGTACTGTTTGGTGCGACTAACAGAGTACTGAAAGAAATGGAGCCTGCTAATAGAACCAATGGCAGTAGTGGGGGCCTGGCTAGCAAGAAGCGGTTCATTACCCAAGTGCTCACAGGGCCATGGTTCTCGGTTTTCGCATCATTGCTAATCATGTTCACCGCCGGCACACCCTACATGTTTTCACAATACTCCAACGTCCTCAAATCCGTCCTCGGATATGACCAGACCACCCTCAACTTGATCAGCTTCTTCAAGGACGTTGGTACCAACGTCGGCATCCCAGCCGGCCTCATCGCCGAGGTAACACCCACGTGGTTTGTTTTATCACTGGGTGCAGTCATCAACTTTTTTGGGTACTTAATGATATGGCTGGCCGTGACCGAGAGAATGGCGAAGCCCCACGTATGGATGATGTGCTTGTACATCTGTCTTGGGGCAAATTCAACGGCTTTTGCCAACACTGGAGCACTCGTCACCTGCGTGAAGAACTTCCCGGAAAGCCGCGGGATCGTGTTAGGCCTTCTAAAGGGATACGTGGGCCTTGGTGGTGCTATACTCATCCAACTCTACCATGCTATCTATGGTAACGACTCAAAATCTTTGATTTTGCTAGTAGGATGGCTTCCGGCCGCGATATCTTTCGTTTTTCTACGAACTATAAGAACCATGAAGTTCAATAAGCTGCAGAACGAGCTCCAAGTTTTCTATAATTTCTTATATATATCACTTGGCCTCGCCGGGTTTCTGACGATCATGATTGTAGTACAGCAAAAGGCTACATTCACGAAGAGCGAGTACAGTGGCAGTGCAGCTATGGTACTTTTCTTGCTCTTTCTTCCGCTTGCTGTCGTTATCATGGAGGAGAGTAAAATTTGGAAGAGCAAGAAATTATCGGTCAATAACTCTTCCAAGGCGCTGAAAATAATCACCGAGAAGCCGAGCACGGAAACTAGTACTGAACTCTCCGTTCCCCAAGCTTGCAGTAGTACTCCTGCGACAATCAATTTTGCCCCTGAACGAGATGCAAGAAATCAAGTTTCATGTTGGGGAACCATATTTACGCCGCCGGATAGAGGGGAAGACTATACCATACTCCAAACAGTCTTCAGCATCGACATGTTGATACTATTTTTTTCGGCAATTTGTGGCGTTGGAGGCACCTTAACGGCCATAGACAATCTGGCACAGATGGGAACGTCGCTCGGATACCCAGCTCGCAGCATAAGCACCTTTGTCTCTCTTGTAAGCATATGGAATTATCTTGGGCGGGTGGCGTCGGGTTTGGTCTCCGAAATTCTTTTGAAAAAATACAAATTCCCACGCCCTCTCCTGCTCACACTAGTCCTCCTTTTCGCATGCGTTGGTCACCTTCTGATTGCTTTTAATCCTCCTGGCGGTCTCTATCTGGCATCCATAATCATTGGGTTTACTTTTGGGGCACAATGGCCGTTAATTTTCGCAATAATTTCTGAAATTTTTGGCCTTAAATACTACTCGACTTTGTACAATTTTGGGTCAGTGGCTTGCCCAATTGGATTATACATACTCGACGTTAGGGTAGCTGGACATCTATACGACAGGGAGGCTGAGAAGCAGCTGGCCGCTTTGGGACTCGAGAGGAAGCCTGGGGAGGCTTTGAACTGTACTGGGGTCGATTGCTTCAAACTGTCTTTCATTATAATTACGGCAGTGACGTTGCTTGGCTCGCTTGTTTCCCTCGTGTTGGTGCTCAGGACTGCGAAGTTTTACAAGAGTGACATTTACAAGAAGTTCCGGGAGAATGCGCCAGCAGGCGAGGAGGTGGCGATGGCTGGAAAATCCTTGGAGACCAATGGTACTGGCCAGAGCCGTTGACTCTATGAAAGTGTACGAAAGTAAATAGATCTTAGAGGGAAGAGATCACAGATCATGGGCACGTACGTTATTTGAGGATCGGAACAAAAACTTCTGGTTTATTTTTAGGAAAATATTTTAGTAAAAAAAATTATATTAAAATAATCTCATAAACTGATGTGATTTAATGTGACTCATCAGATTGTATGTATAGTTACTTTTATTATAAGGCAGATATAAGAAATCAAATAAAACTATATTAATTTGTAAAATTATTTTTATGTGATTTCTTCATAGATGAAGTAGTAGTCTTAATTTTAATATAAATATTGTTTTCCTTTTAGTTCTTTGCTTTTCCTATACGAATTATATACTCCAAACATCCTCCGCAAAGGGGGAAAAAAATCAGTGACATATGAAGTAGAATTATCTCTTAATTGTCTTATAAATAAATTCCTTTTATTCTAGATTTTTCTCTACATATATATATATATACACTATTTCTTCCGATGGGAATTTAATTTGGAAAACAAGAGAGATGTTCTCTAATTAAATCATTTAATTTGCTATATGACTCGGCCTTTATTTCATAAGTTTCCTTCCATATAAAAGCTGTCTGGTATTATTTTATAAGTTTGCACAATCTGATTCTATTTTAGTCGGAATAAAGTATATATATAGTGGCTGGTGGATGATTATCAATGATCATAGTTAACACCACAGTTGAAACAAGTATTTATTTGACTGAAAAGGAAAAAAAAATAAGAGAGAGAAAGAGAGAATAGAGAAATGTTTGTGAACATGGGGGTTTGCGAGATTCAAGCACAAAGAGAGTGTTACTCAGTTAATAACCATGCATTTAATATATAGCCGCTACGTTTACACGTAATCGTGTAGCGTGGATAGTTACACACCTAGAGGGGGACAATGCAGCAGATTGTCCGCATATTATAGTCCATATTGTAGGAAGGTTAATCGACGAACGTGATAGCACCATCAAGCCCAGTGAGTAGCGGGAACAAGGTTGTTGAGCAGATCTTGAGGGCCAGCACGACTCTATTTAATTGGTAACCACCAAGTATAACAGGACATATAAAGTGATAGAGAACTTCGATGGATCGTGGAACATGTACGTCCATAACAAGTTTTTTTTTTTTTAGACGGATGAAGATGCTTTGAATATTCAGAATTATTATCGACAATAAGAGAATAATTAATCCAGAAGAATGACTAGACCCAGGTCTACGTACATGTGAATAATTAATCCAGATGAAATTACGAGGAGACAGATGGTGAGCTGGGCCAGATCGAGTCATCGGTTTTTGTAGTTTTTATTGTTTGATCATTTTTAGTTTCCATTTTTTAAGGAAAAAAAATAAAAGAAATTCCATCAACTCGTTTTCAGGTATAAAATTCTATTGTCTACGATAATTTTAATTCATATAAGAGTTGAAAAGGTTGTCTGTCTATATTTAATAGGGTTGATGTGCTCTTTATTTTATTTCTTCATATTAAGAAAGGAAATTTATTTATAAGTTTTTTATACACAAAATATATTATTGATGTGAAAGATTCTCGCATTTATTAGAATTAATTTTATTATTTTGATTATTATTAGGATTATAATAGATTATATAACAGAGGATATATGTTTACATCAATTTAATTATAAATAGTATTATGATATATTTGATAGTGAGATGAAATGGTTATAGATGAAAATTAAAAATTAAATAAAATATTATTTTTTAATAATATTATTATTTTAATATTTAAAAATTTTAAATTTAAATTATAAAAAATTAAATTATTTATTATATTTTTATATAAAAATTATAATAATAAAATGATACGAGATATTTTCTTATCCTAACTGCCCTGACGTTAAATAAAGAAAATGGCAGCGGGAATATTGGACCGTTTGAGTCTGACTACAAAACGTACTT
The DNA here is from genome assembly GCA_011037825.1 of Carya cathayensis. Lineage (NCBI taxonomy): Eukaryota > Viridiplantae > Streptophyta > Magnoliopsida > Fagales > Juglandaceae > Carya > Carya cathayensis. Next base: position 2,045,325 of record QGSO01000136.1, on the reverse strand, counting down.
GTCGGATTGACTACAAAGGATCTTTGAAAATTCATAATTGACTAAAAAATATATATGATCCAACAAAGCTGGGGGCCCACACTTGAAAATGAAGTTTTCAATAGGCCACGCAGGCACTCAATAAAAGTTGATCATTCGCTAAAGAGTAATGCTACTCATGCAGATGAAGACTTGTTAAAGCGACATTCGGAAGTTGCTTTTACTACGCAATGAACTAGGCTACTAGGCCATTCGGTAACAACTTGGGCTGGCCATTTGGGTTGATTCGACGATTCTGCTTTGATAATGGACAAGGATTTGGATTAGAATTCTTTTAACGGTTTAGAAAATAGAAGTGAATTAATGTACCTGTTTAAAATTCCATCCTTAATTCAATGAGATATATTATATATAAGTTATTTTTACGTATTTTTTTATATATTTTATTTATGTGATTAGTTAAAATAGTTATTTTATATTAAAAAATAATAATATAATTAATCACATTAGTATGATGTATAAATGAATACATAAAAATAATTGTATATAAAATTTTTATAATTCGATATATAACATGATAGATACAATATAAAAAATTACTCAACGTACGCAAAATTCAATGCGCAATTTTATGTCCTTCCAGACGGCTTGAAAACGCACATTCCAACCAATGCCTCAACTTATCGTAAATCCATTCAAAAATATGTAATGTCAAATCATGTGTATGTTTAGGTAAGAATTGATTACTGCCCCCCATTGACTGAGTAATGGTACATTTATATTATATTTCACAACACATGTTATAGAATAAGAGTATTCTTATAAAATGATGTTAAGTCTTTTGTAAAATATTTTAAAAAAATACCTCTTATTTTAAAATATTATTATATAAAATATTGTAAAAACTAAAAAGTGACGTCCCAAGACAAATTCCTAATACCACATATCTACTATTGTCGGTTGGACTTCACAGCAGATCTGAAGTCAATGCCGTCTCAAGTTAATTGTATTAGCTAGGAGTGAGGTACATTGTTGATTGTCTTATGGATATGCATTGTAAATTCAGGGTGAATACTAGACTTTCGCTGTCTCGATCAGCTCATTCATCTCTCTATATATACATATATGAAAAATTCTATACAGTATACTATCATAATATTTTCGTTTCACTAAGTATGATGTGACACATTTATCACTATTGAATGATCATTTATTACATGTTTCTTTATCATCTAATAGTGATAAATGAGTCACATCTTACTTAATAGAATGAGAATGTGGTGTATAATATTACTCAATATATTACAATTTAGGACACTTTTGGGTCGGGATTGGGCCTCTCAATTATAAATTCATTCCTTTAAAATAAATGGAGGAAATACGAACCAAAGTTTTTAAAATGGGAAATGATAAATTTACAACTATTATACAACTAGTTTACTACTTTATTATATTTAATGAAGGGTAGATAAGTAAACTTGAAACTATCTTCTAATGACGTGTCACAATTATATTAGTTGTTTTAAAATAAATTGTAAACTAATTATAAAGGAGTTGTAGGTGTATCATTATACTTTTAAAATTCTTCTAAAAAATTTCAAAAAATCAAAATCAAAATTATTTAAAAAATAAAAAGGTTATTGGATAGACAGTACCCTAGCATGGCTAGTTATGACCAACGGGCCATGGTGATAGTCTTTGACTTATAATGGCCGTTCTGACGCATTGAAGTTCATATAAATTAAGTTCAATATATATGCATGATGAGATTGCGAAAGTTTTAAAAAGTTGAAGGGCGAACTTGACAATTCGACACATCGATTACAATGTCCATAAAAATTTTATATATATATATATATATGTATATGTATATATAGCTAGCTAGATAATTTTAACTAGTAAGTATATATACTTATTTTAGTACTGATTTGGTGTGGGGTGTGGACGAGCTAGAGACACGCAAATTATTGCAGCATGCATGGATATAATGTATATTCCGAGTTCTGAGATATAAAATATGAGTGGTAGCTAGGTAGAGATCAGGGTTGTTAATTGTCATGAATCAATGCTCAACTCTCAAACAATGTGGAATCGCTGGATTTGGATCCACAGAAATCGGCGTGAATTAAGTATGATCGTCGATACCGCAGGCCGGGGGCAATTATATATCCAAAGCTATCTCCTCGAGGGAAATAAAAATAATTATATTCTAGCTAATTTCACAACTTGTATTACCTCTTATAGCTACGTTTGCTATCGAAATTTGGAGGAACTAAATCTTCAATTAAATAAATTACCCGCCCCTTCAAATTTCATGATCACCGATCCACCTATTTTAATTTTGAGAAATAATATTTACAGTTATATAGTGTGTAAGTGGGATCATTTTAAAAAATGAGCTAGTAAATATGAGACGCATAAAATATTTTAATTTTTTAATAGTTTATTCAACTCTTTTATCAAAAGAAATACACGTTGCTTGTACATTCTATAACAATGTGCATAACAAGTCGGATTGGAGGAAGGAATTATTCCAATCTACTCATGATGGTGATTCAGGTATCGATACGATGCTATTCACGTTTATCCATAAAATAATAATAAATAACCAAATAAAAATAAATGAAGAAAGATACAGAGATTTATGTGGTTTGGTATAAAAATCTACGTCCACGGATTATTTGAAAAAAAAATCACTATGATAGATAATTTTACAATTTCTCATGATCTCATATCACTCAATATAATGGAGAAATCTAAAGTTTCAGGAGGTTGAAGATCACAATGTCTCCCTTGAGAAAGATTTGGTGGAGTCGCTATGTGTGGTGAAGTTTGTACCTAGAGAGCTTGAGGAGAGTTCTCTCCTTATATAGAGGTCTATTTTCTTAGAGTGATTGAGTCCAATTAACTTGTCTTGTGAAATATCTTCCTTTTAGAAGTTTGAGCTAACTACTTTTGATTTATCTCTTTCTTGCCTTATTTCTTAGTTTTATTTCTCCGTTTAGTATTAGTAGGTTTTCGATGGGTTGAATCCAATAAATTTTGTTCCTAAAATATTGCATCCGCTTTAAGTTTCCACCCTTGCTACTTTTCCATTTATTTTTTGGTGTTATCCGTACTTAATACTTACATAGCTAGGTTTGGGCTGATCAAGTAGTACTCATGCATTTGGCTGCATAAGTACTTGATAATATCTATATTCACTTGCTAATTTGCCGTGTTCATTATATTTCATGGCCGGTTATATATATATATATATATATATATATATATATATATATATTATGACTAATTCTACATATAGTCGTGGAGTGTGTAAACATTGCGTAATCGTTTTGAAAAAAAATGGAATCCACGATTAAAAAGTTAGTTTTTTTTTCATGTGGATCTCGTAATAATTTACTTTTTTTCAAAGAGATTATGTGACGCTTACATAACCATGATTACAAATATCACTTCTTAATATTAGCCTTGATAATATCTTGTAAATACCATACATAGATATATTCGTGATGAATTATATATCCACTCGTGTTGTCGCTGTCATATAATGCAGATGGCTAGCTAGCTCTAGTTGTTGGTCAAAATCGATGGGCATCCATTCAATATTAATTAAGAACAATTAGAGAATACACGAAACGTATGGATTTTTCCAAGATTACAAAGTTTCAAGTAGTACTGCGCGTCCAAAGTCCAACTTGAAAGGATATGATCGATCTTGCCGTTTAATTTTCTTCAATTCCTTGCACGCCACCACACACATATAATCCGAACATTGACTAGACGAGTATAGTTTATTGATGAATTTTGTTTCATCATGTGTAAAATCACCAGTACTACTACTTAGTTCTATTATAATTATAAATATATATATATTTATATATATCAATACTTTTAGTACTGCATGCATGCTAGCTGATGGCAGAGTTTCGTTATATTAATATTGCGTTTGATGAATCAATATCAATAATGTATCAACTGGATAATGTCTTTTAATTTTAATTGATTAATTAGCCGTATTTCTCCGCAAGAGGCAAAAACGCTGCTCGAAGTGACTCGTGACTTTGTATTTAAAATGGCAGCACAGTCTCCAGAGAAGTGAGCAAAAGACTTGATTGGCAATAATCAAGTAGCGAGTGAGAAAGAAAGAAAGAGAAAGGGAAAGAAATATGGTGGTTCCCGGATGCTGTGGAAGTGGGGGTGGTGGTGGAGGCCGGTTTGCGGACATGAAGGGCCTTACCCTCCAAGTGCTCCTGGGGCGGAGATTCATGATGTTCGCGTCTCTTTTAATCATGAACACTGCTGGCTTGAGCTACATCTTCGGTCTCTACTCTGGCGAGATCAAGTCCAAGCTCGGTTATGACCAAACCACTCTCAATTTGATCAGCTTCTACAAGGACCTGGGCGCAAACATCGGCGTCATCTCCGGCCTTATCAACGAGATCACACCCCCGTGGGTGGTCTTAGCTATGGGCGCGTCTTTCAGCTTTTTTGGCTACTTCATGATCTGGCTCAGCGTCACCGGAAGAATCGCCAAGCCCCATGTCTGGCAAATGTGTTTGTATATATGCATTGGCTCCAATTCACAACCTTTCGTCAACACTGGAGCACTTGTCACCGCCATAAAGAGCATCCCTGAAGGCCGTGGAGTCGTCATAGGTGTTTTGAAGGGTTACACGGGTCTTAGTGGCGCAGTTATCACGCAGGTTTACCATGCTCTCTACGTCGATGACGCCAAGTCTTTGATTTTGCTCATAGCGTGGCTTCCTTCTGCTATATGTCTGGCTTTCCTTCGAACCATTCGGCTCATCAAGGCTACTCGGCAGCCAAACGAGATCAGACTTTTCTATAATTTCCTCTATATCTCGCTTTGTCTTGCGGGGTTTTTGATGGTGGTGATTATTGTACAGAAAAAGGTCGACTTCACACAAAGCGAGTATGGAGGAAGCGCAGCCGTGGTGCTTTTCTTGCTGTTCCTCCCACTTGCCGTCGTTATTATGGACGAGTATAAGGTTTGGAAGAGCAAGAAAGAAGCTCTGAACGATCCCGGATCATTGAAAATTACTACCGAGGAGGCAACCCCGACGAAAAGCCCTGTTCATCCACCACAATATGGCACTTCCACAATTTCGCTTGCGGAACCAGGTGCTGAAAAAGAACTTTCTTGTTGGAAGACCATGTTTCAGCCACCGAATAGAGGGGAGGACTATACCATACTACAAGCACTTTTCAGCATCGACATGTTAGTGATTTTCATTGCAACAATTTGTGGTCTTGGGGGCTCGTTAACGGTGATAGACAACTTGAATCAGATAGGAAGTTCCTTGGGATACCCGAAGAGAAGCATAAGTACTTTTGTGTCTCTGGTAAGCATTTGGAACTATCTCGGACGTGTCGTCGCAGGTATTGCCTCGGAAATGTTCATAACAAAGTACAAATTCCCTCGCCCTCTCATCCTCACACTAATCCTCCTTTTATCCTGCGTGGGTCACCTCCTAATCGCCTTTAACGTCCCGAACGGCATCTATGTGGCATCAGTGATTATTGGGTTTTGTTTTGGTGCACAATGGCCACTACTCTTCTCAATAATCTCTGAACTTTTTGGGCTTAAGTACTACTCTACGCTGTTCAATTTTGCAGCGGTGGCTAGCCCAATTGGGTCATACTTGCTCAATGTGAGGGTCGCTGGGCATCTATACGATAGGGAGGCAGAGAAGCAGATGGCAGCGTTGGGGCTCAAAAGGAAGCCCGGGGAGGACTTGAACTGCACTGGGGTTGACTGCTTCAAATTGTCCTTCATTATCATAACCGCCGTGACCTTCTTTGGCACACTTGTTTCGTTCATTTTGGTGATTAGGACTAGGAAGTTCTACAAGAGCGACATTTACGAGAAGTTCCGAGAGGATGCGAATCATGTGGTCGAGACTGAAACCGCGATGGCTGCAAAAGGTACTCATGTTCGACGGACAGAATTAGCACCGCGTAACTAACAATAATGAAGGCCGGATAGGGACAAGGAAGAAATTTGGGAGCCATCTATGACCCATCGATCTTTATGTCCATAACCGACAGTTTGGTCCTTTTGGATCCCTTTATTTATACTTCTTGTGATGTTGTAATTTGGGAGCCTCTCTTTTTTTGGATCCCTTTTATCCTGCAAAATTAGATCTTGTGTACTTGTTTTATACGTTTATGAGATTTCAGGGGTCGATTTTACGATTACATCATGATGCATGCATGACGCTAGCTCCTAAAAAAAGTAGAGTTCTGTATCAAATATTTCATATCCGTCAGCCGATATTCTAGTACTTGACTTCCAACGATATGCATATATCGGTTTTTACACAAATGGAATACCTGTTGATTTTAAGAGCATCCACGTTGGTATATGGATATGTATATGTAAAATCACTTCTTTTACATATCCACTTTGTCATTCTAACAAAATTTTTACATTGGCTTATGCATATTTAAAGCAAAATAATAATAAAATATTATATTTTATTATTTTGGAGAAGAAAGAAATAATAGAGTGTGTGGGAAAGTGTGGGAAGAGAGAGAAAGAATAAGTAAAATATATTTTGGAGAGTAAATAGTAGATATGTAAAAGTGTAAAGTTACTGTTCATAGTTAATCAAATATTTAGAGATAAATAATCCAATGCAGATGAATTTATACTCATATTATGCAAAAATGACTTTACATATACATATATATAGACCAATGTGAATGCTCGAAGGCAAGTACTTGCTGCCATGTTTTTTTCATCATTGCCATAGAGAACGGAAAAACTACAAGAGAGATCGATTTGGATTCCTGTAGTGTAACCCTATGATTAGGTAATCAAAGCCCGATAACGCCTGATCATGAGACATACTGTACGTTGTCATTGTTAACTGGCCCGGCCACATTAATCAATGTAACCCAGAGGCAAAACAAAACGACTTAAATGTCTGTTGACATCTCTTAAAATTTGTTGCGGTCTCACTGTACTTAGATATTGTTATAAGATTGAGAATAATCATTATCACTCTGTACAATCTGCTTTTATTTTATTTTGTTATGGGCAATATTCTTTTAAAGTTAACAAATTTTAAGTTGTAGCAAATTAATTAAACCCAAATGAAGTACTCTCTATATGGCCTCATTTTCGATATAAAAATTCTGTATTAAATTTAGATAATTCAGATTATTTCAGATCATACATACATACTACATAATCAGTAGATTCAGTACCATGTCCCATCAGCAAAATTCAAATATCAATTAGCTAATAATAAAAAATAATTTTTTTTTTTGGACAAACATTTTACAAAGAACTTGGAGAAGTCTAGTACACCTAACATACCCTGTATTACTCATTCATAAAAGAGGCTCTAAACTCTAAAGTTTAAACCCTCGAATATGTTTTAAGGGTTCTCTCTGATCGATGAGACCCCGTAATTTATAAAAATGAAAGAGCACAAATTTTATAAGACTAGTACCGGATTTCTTAGTAAGCATTATAATAAACGATAAAAGTTTCTTATTTTCAAATGATATATGGGAGATATCATTAAGCACCAATATATCATAAGACGTACATGATTAGAATACTGTACTTTTGCCAACTGATCACAACCTCTCATGGGACGATAATCAATTCCTAAATGTTCAAGCTGTAGCAATTTTAATTCTTTAGCCAACCTTGATCAGATCAATCCATTAACCACCTCTGCATATATCAAAGGTTTAAATTTTGTATTATACCAGCCGGTATTTCTCACATCGGAATAGTGACTGGTAAAGAAAATGCATATGTTTCATACCAGGTCAAATACTTGTTGTGTCGGTGCATTTCAGTTAATATCGGTTGGTTTCGGTGTACCGGTCGAAACTAGTAAATTTTTGTAATTAATGTAAAAATTTCAATTTTTTCATAATTTTTACTATAATTCTCATGTCTAAATATTATTTTCTTACTTTTTTTTTAATTCCATTTTCTCGAGGACTAAAAATCAAATCCCTACTCTTATTTTCGTGATGAAAATGAGTAATTATTTTTTTAAATAATTGGATTAAGAGCTTAGAAGTATTATTGAGTTTTATAAATATATATTTTAACTTTTTAAGGCTTGTATTGATACTATTTTGAAATATAATTTATATCTATATAATTCATTTATTATATATAAACTATCTCGAAATGGTATCAGTATCGAAATATTTTGTTTCGGTGCTTTAACCGAAACGATATTAAAAACTTTGGCATATATATAGAAATGATATTTACAATCTTGAAGTTTGCAGTCTCCACCTATTTCCTTTGAAAAAAGTGGGTAAACATAAAAAATATTTTTTTTTAATAATGATCTCTAATTTTTTTAAAAAGAGTATGTGAAAACTACGTACATCAAGATTATATATAGTATTACCTATATATATATAATGCCCGGACTGATGGCAGCATGCAACAAATGTCTGTTCGTTTGAGAGGCAACAGAAATTAAATGTTAGTCTTTAATTTTAAGGAAAACACTACTTTGCCTCTAAAAAGTGACCACTCCATTTGTATGCTTGTCAAAAAAAATTTTTTTACTTAATAATTAAGAAAATGATATTTAGTATATTAGTATATTTTTATTTTTTAAAAATATTTAAATATATTAAAAAATATTTAAAAAATCAAACAATAAAAATACCAAATAGTGCTAGCGCTCAAATGGAGCGGTGCTACTTAGCTCTTAATTTAAAGAAAAATGCTAAAGGAAGTATGAGTTCGCACACCCCTGCGCACCCCCCATCTACCTGGCGTGCCACTCACAAAATGAAATGGCGCGTTTTGTATTTGTAAAATTGGTTCATTTTAGACTAGCAAGATTCAAAAATGCGACGGGGGAGAATTCAAACAAGTCAATGAAACGGCGTAAATGAAATGCACTGTTTTCATCTCCTTCACTTCCCCGCGTGATATCATTTCCCCCTTCCACCCATTCTCTCCTTCACGATCGCAGACCCTAACTGAAGAACCCTAATCCTAAATCGACATCCATTCCCTTGTTGTTCTCCTTCCATCTAGAAAAATCTTCTCATTCTGCAAAAATCCCATATCCAATCTCTCTCTTCTCCATTAACCTGTCTTCCCCTTGGTATCTCTCTCTCACTCACTCACACACACACACACACACACACACACACACTCTCTCTCTCTCTCTCTCTCTCTCTCTCTCTCTCTCTCTCTCTCTCTCGCCCCATCAACCTTTGTGTGTGTATTTTGTTTTGCGATAAATTTAGGTTGATTCAAACAAGGTTGTAAGCATAGGCTGCACGACCTTACTTGCATCCCTTACGTAATATTATTAGTCACATGGCATATTTTGGACTGAAAATGGTAATTGTTCTGCAACCATGTTACTCGATCATTAGAGATATTTTCTCCTTCAATGTTTGAATCAAAATTGTAAATTGATTGTTATTGTAGTTGGTTTTTTTTTTTTTGGTTAAATTCATGTTCTACTCTAAACATGAGTAGTTACTAGAGTTTCTTGGCTTACCTGAACTGACTGGTAATTGCAAATTTGTAAACTTGGCTTGTTCCTGAATACCCCATGAAAAATGTATGTCCATTGTAATTTCAAAAGGCATATAACATTTGGTGCATATTTATTGTTCTGTGTTTGGTCTTCTATAGTTTGTTTGAAGTGATGATGTTTCCAAATTTACTTTTGGTTGAAGCTTTGGGCCCGTAAGGTTTAGTTTGGCCTAAAAAAATTCTCATCTCAAATTTAAAATTTTTATCTCATCATTACAACTTTTCTAAATCTTCATATAAAATATAATAAATAATTTAACTTTTTCAAATCTAAAAATTATAATAATATTAAAATATTTTATCTTAAAATTCAAAATTCTCATTTAACAAACCATACCTTAAATGTTATGAATCTGTCGTGGTGATGGCTGGAAATGTTAAAAGGGAAATAAAAGGGGACGATGTCATGGTGATGCCTTCCAAGTTCCTCATTCGTGCGTTGAGCGAGAGACAGAGCTTTCCTTCCTTAAGTCAGCAACACGTGATAATTTACTAAACTACCCCGCCACGTCAGCAAGGACTGCGCAATGGTGCACGAGCCACGAAATGGACTTTCCGTAGCATTACTGTAATTTAAATTTTAAATGGTCTTAGCGGCATTAGTTACGTACGCAACTTAAACAATAGCCGCCGTGCAACTAATTTGAGTTTTATTAATTTCTTTGGATCCAGGGATCGAACAGTCAATTGGAATCGTCTAAATTAATTCATATTTAATTAATTAGTCGGTAACAATTATTTTTGAATATATCAAAGAAATCCAGCATGACGAGACGACCTCGATCGGGATTCCTCATCAAAGTGCATCCATGGGACTTCCAATTCGTAAGGAAAATAAAGTCTTTCTGAAGTTTATTAATTAGTTAGTATCTTATAAAAGAATCTCATGAACTGGAAGTCATGAGGACCGTTGGCATGGCCGGGGCGCCGGTGTACACCCACGAACTAGATCTAGATACTCTAATGAACAGTCGATCGAATTGTTAATTTATTACCTGATCATGATTTAGCGTGCATGAAACTGGCAGTTTATAAGTCTTTTGCATTCCTTTTGTAAGATATTGGTAAATCATTAAGGAATTAAAAAAAAAAAAGAATTATGTAGTGAAATAATCTGTCACGCCCATGTTGAAGATTATTTCATACCAATAATATATTATCTTGATTTAACTTTCAGAACATTTAAAATATTTACTTTATCTTATTTCAACCTAATTTTTATATAGATAGAAATATATATCTTGTATTTAATAATAATTGGGAAAGCAAAAATGTAACCTTCAAAATCTCTTTCATTCTTTCTCTTTTCTTCATCTTCTTTTATTTTATATTTTATTTTCTATCAGTACACACATGCATCTTTACTACTCTCTTCAAATTAAGTGGTTAATAACTAATTAAGAAAACCCTGTAATTAACCTTGAAAAATACATAAAGATTCAAGACAGATTGGTTGGCCATGCGTGGGGAATATTATAAAATTAATAGAGAATAGATCAACGTGGGTCAACAAGCAAAACAATGAAGAATATATCCAAATTATTTTACGCAAATTTGCATCACAAGCACAGCTATGGAAGCTGTAATTTTTAAGTATGCCCATTTTATTTCTTCCTGAAATTAATAAACAAGTCTCCACCATTATCTTAATTTCCCTTTCTTTTAAAATCCATATATCGTTGATTATCATGATCAAGGTCTAAAAGACCAGTAAAACTATATATATATATATATATATATATATATATATATAATATGCCACTTTCCAAGTTGCTATATTAAAATAAAGTGATCGGGCTACGGGTCAGACACGTTCAATGTCCAGCAAACGCCATCTCTGTCTCTGCCAGCTTAGCCTCCTCCCGGAACTTTCTGTAAATGTCACTCTTGTAAAATTTCCTGGTCCTAATCACCAGAGCGATGGAAACGAGGGCGCCCAAGAATGTCACGGCAGTGATTATAATGAAAGACAATTTGAAGCACTCAACCCCAGTACAATTCAAAGCCTGCCCAGGCTTCCTTGTGAGTCCCAAAGCAGCCAGTTGCTCTTTAGCCTCCTTATCGTATAGATGACCCGTCACAATCACGTTGAGTACATACAGCCCAATCGGGCTAGCCGCCGACCCAACATTATACAAAGTGGAGTAGTACTTTAGGCCGAAAATCTCAGAAATTGTAGTAAAAACTATTGACCATTGTGCACCAAAACCAAACCCGATTATTACTGATGCAACGTAGAGACCTCCAGAGTGATGAAATGCGACTAGAAGGTGACCAACACATAGAATTAGAAGGATTAGAGTGAGCATGAGAGGGCGAGGGAACTTGTACTTCTTTAAGAGAATTTCAGAGACCAAACCCGCCATCACTCGTCCAAGATAATTCCATATGCTTACGAGTGACACGAAAGTGCTTATGCTTTGAGGCGAGTATCCGAGAGAAGTTCCCATCTGTCCCAAATTGTCTATCGCCGTTAGTGCACCACCAACGCCGGTAATTACTGCGAAGAATAGTATCAACATGTCAATGCTGAAGATCGCTTGTAGTGTAGTATAGTCCTCTCCTCGCTCTGGGGGACTAAATATGTTTGTCCAACAAGAAACTTGCTTTTCTGTACTCGGCTCGTGGAGCAAATTTGGTGAGGCAGGAGATGCTTGTGGAAGAGGTGAAGGAGTTTGCACGTTTGGGGTCTCAGTGATTACTTTCAGCTGCGAACCATCTTTTAATGCCAATTGCTTGCTCTTCCAATGCCTATACTCTTCCCTGATAGATACAGCAAGTGGTAGAAAGAGCAGGAAAAGTACTGCAGCTGCGCTACCACCATACTCGCTCTGCGTGAACGCAACCTTTTGCTCTACTACAATCATAACCAACAGAAACCCAGAAAGGCCAAATGTAATATAAAGGAAATTATAGAACACTTGGAGCTCGTTTGGCTGACGAGTGACCTTCATGAGCCGAATAAAAGGTGCAAAAGCCAAATTTATGGCTGCCGGAAGCCACCCCACCAGCAAAATCAAAGACTTGGAGTCATTATAGTAGAAAGCATGATATAGCTGTGTTAGAATAGCACCACTGAGACCGACATATCCCTTAAGAAGCCCTAGCACGACGCCTCGGCTTTCAGGGAAGTTCTTGATGCAGGTGACCATTGCTCCGGTGTTGGCAAAAGCCGTTGAATTAGCACCGAGGCAGATGTACAAGCACATCATCCATACTTTGGGCTTCGCCATCTTTTGGGTCACGGCCAGCCATATCATTAAGTACCCAAACAAGTTCATGAATGCTCCGGCTGACAAAACAAACCACGGAGGAGTGACCTCGGCAAGGAGGCCGGAGGGGACGCCGACGTTGGTACCAACGTCCTTAAAGAAGCTGATCAAATTGAGTGTAGTCTGGTCGTATCCGAGCACCAACTTTACGACACTGGAATACAGTCCGAATGCATAGGGTGTACCGGCGGTGGACATAATGATGAGAGAGGCGAACACCATGAGCCAAGGCCCATGGAGGACTTGGAGGATGACGCTCTTCTTACTAGCCATGGCCCCTCCACTGATTGGATGTGATAGATCTCTCTAGCTCTCTGAGTCGTAGCAAGACTCTTTACGAGCTTGTTATGGTGTTACTACTAACAATACATATATAGGCCAAGTGATGAGAAGAGAGGAGAGATTCAACTTTCATGCTCTATCAGTTCAATTATCATCTATGGGTTTACGTAATTTATAATTTAATTATATTTTCCAAATTAATATATATCTTCTTCCTTCGGCGAAATAGACTGGAATCAAAGCTACAATTATATATTTATGAATTTAAGAAAATTTCAACTGATCTTACGTACGCACCATACCATTAGACTCATTAGTCCAGCTTTCTTGATCCCATGAATTATTCAGGATAATTTATAATACATGTAGCTGGTATTAGCAAACAGACATGACAGTTTACTTTTGATTTTTTATTTAAAAAACATGATATAATGCATGGAATTATTTACTAATCTATTTGATCTTAATTTCGATGTGAATTAATTCCGAGATTGCAGGGTCAAACCTTCAAAAGGCTGGACTACATGCAGGCAGGCTTTAACTGCTCTGTCAATATACTTCCGAAGACGAGGGAGGGTGGAGATATTTGTTTTTGAATCATATATATATATATATATAAGCTGCAAAAAATAAAAAAATAAAAATAGCGGAATTCCATCAAAGGGTTCTTTGGAAATATGAAGAATTGAACTGTATATGCATTAGATTAGATGCACGTTCAAGTCATGCTACAAGCATTTACATCATTCAGTCAGCTTTTAGGATGATTCTTTTGTAGGATCCGGTGCCACAAAATCCGTCAAACAGATCAATCAAATCCGAACACGTACAACTACGCAATTTCCACGGCATCATGTTTCGAGTGGGATACGGTCTAAATAATAAAACCAATAAGAAATATCCCTCGTGATTGCACGAAACACGTATTAATTAATATTGTTTTTATAAAATGTCATCTAAAGTTCCTAAATTGCTTTTAATTAATCAACGTCCAGGGATTCATATCTGATGGAGGGTGAGCACTGAGTTCTCTAGCTAATATTTAGGAAAAAAGAACTACAGTTACTAATAATTACCGTGAGAATAAAACAGATATATCATATATATATATAGATGCTTGCATTTTAAACTTCTATGATATTTTGAGACTTTCCTTAAAAAAATATGCGAAGTCTTGAACCATACATGCACGAACCTTCCATTTTTAGACCATCGCATGCATGCAGCTGGCAGATTCTTGAATAAATGGGGGATCCGGAAAAAGTGATCATCTGCCACGCCCTAGCTCGAATCTGTACATCATATATAGTAAAAGTATCAGTACATAAAAATTTGTTAAAAATTAATAAAATTATTAGAAAAAAGAAAAACATCCCCGTAGTTTTAGTACGCTCAATTTGTTGCTCTAGCCCATAGCTCCAGAGCTGCCACTTGATTAATTTCTTTCGAGAGTTGATATGGTTTCATATGAATTTCTACACTACTTTCAGTACCCTTATGTCAAGTCTGCTGCAGGTGTACGTTAGTCAATTGTGATCAATACAAACGAAGGTGCATATATATTTCCCAATTCCAGGCGGTGTACGTGTTGATGACGAGTGATGATCTGCAACATAGAGAGAGTCAGAAAGGGTTCATTGGCGCGGAACCCCCTCCTATTTTATATGATGAAGGCACAAAGTCATTGATTTTCCTAATGGGATGTCTTCTGATGGCCATATCTTTCATTTTTCGTTCAGAAAGACGTGCTGATCTGAAACAAAACCCCGAGCCTTCTCCATCTGTAATAGCATTACTTTTAATTTAGAAACATTTTTGCTTCCCAAGTGCAGAAAATCCACGTCTCAGCCGCCAGATAGAGGGGAGAACCAATGGATCATACCATAATACAAGCGGTTTTTAGCACTGACATGTTACTGCTGTTCTTGGCCACAATTTGCAGCCTGGGGGACACTTTAGCGGTGATGGACAACTTGGGTAAGCTTGGAATTTCATTATAAGGATATTCTTCTTGAAATTGAAGCACTTTTTCGTCGTCCGGCCCTTATGGTTTAGCGTATGGAAATATCTCGGACTGGTCGTCGCGGGTTTGGTGTTAAGAGTCTTTTCTTTTCTAACCAAGTGCAGGTTCCTTTGTCTTCTCATGGTCATTCCAACCCTCCTATTATTGCAGAATGCCCTTAGTTTGCATTGCATCAATCATCATGGCGGTACCTAAGTACTTTTGTTTTTAGCACAATGGCAGCTAAGTTTCGTCATAACCTCAGAACGTTTTGAACTTAAACACGATCAATCTGTGCGTACAATATCGAGGCAGTGGCTAGCCCAGAGGGTGAGGGTGACACCGTGACAGGGTATTTATTTGTCTGGTAGGGAGGCTGAGAAGCAACTGATGATCAGCATTGGGGCTCAAGATCAGGGAGCCTGAGGAGGAACTCGCGATCGATTGTAGTACCGGAGCTGACTGCTTTAAACGCTAGCTCTCTCGTTATCAGTGTTTCTACTGTGAACAAACTACTGCTGCCATGACAGTACTATCCAGCTTGCTCTTTTCACCTATTTCTGTGATCATCAGAACTGGAAATTCTATATGAATTACTTCCGAGAGGAGGTAATCCGGTCAAACCTGAAAGGCTATTACAGACGACGGAGCTAGCTAGACTGTTGAAATACGTACGTGACCCGATGCAAGGATTACCGTTTGAACAAATTTTAGTTAATTGAGGAGAGGGATCCATAGATCATGCATATATTATATGAATGCAAATTTTTATTTTTTATTTATTTTTTTCTTTCATTTTTTATATTTTTAAATTTTCTAAAAACTAAATTCACAACATCATTAAAAACTACTTTCTTAATCATTAAATTAAAATAATAATAATAATAATAAACCAATCCATAGTAGTATTTTTCTATATGAATATAAGAAAGTAAGAGAGGCACAAGTTCCAGCAGTACTGTTGTACTCATGCGTGCATATTTGATGTTATTGGGAAGACGTGATTTATATAAAAAAATAATGATCTTTTAATAATAAATTATATATTTTTTAAAAAGAGTGCAAAATTTATATGGCTCCCAAATATATTTATTAATTTAGACTTTGTTTGGATACACAGTTTCTATGAGATGAAATGAGATGTTTTATTAAAATTTGAATAAAATATTATTATAATATAAATTTTTAATAATAATTTTATTTTGAAATTTAAAAAAATTAAATTTTTTATTATATTTTTTATGAGAATTTGAAAAAATTATAATAATTATATGAGATAAAATGAAATGAGATAGTTTAATTTTGTATAACCAAACTAGCTCTACAGGTTTGACCGTTTGAAGAGTGAGATGAGATAAAAATTTTATGAATAATAGTAAGATAGTTTGTGAATAGTAATGAAATAGTTTGAATTAAATATTTTTTAGATTTTAAAAAAAGAAAGAAAAAGTTAAATAAAAAATATTATAAAGTTAACAAGTGCAAGGAGTTTTGGACGAGTAAAATGAGCACTTACTCAAAGTTGGCCTCGAGATAGTGAGGAAATTGATTTTTGGATTTGAAAAATCTTAGAGCCATTATTTTGAGAGAATCGTTCATTTAAATAGATCCAAATCACAAAAGCAGTAATAACATTCAATACACTAACATCGATGTTAGGAGAAACCGAGCTAAGAATCTAGGGAATTACCATATTATTATAACGCAACCACGAAAAAAAAAGAAAATCAGTGAAGTCTGATTTGAGAATCGTGCAATCCACAAACCTTAGCATTTTCGTCGAGAGAACCATAGCCATCGAACGGGGATTAGGTGTGACGGTTATCTCCAAGCAAGAGTTGTTTGCATGGTTTTGAAAATTGTACCGTACCTGCAGGTATATGTTGTATTAGTCATTGGTCCGGTATAAATATTGGGTCTGTTTCGTATCGGTTGAAATACCGGCCGTACCGGCCTATATTTCGGCCTTTACTTCTTTTTTTTCTTTTTTCTTTTTTCATACTATAAGTTCATTTTTTTATCCTTAATTCAGACTAGACTATTTATAATTTATACATATATGTATTCATATATAATTTATTCATCTATAGACTATTATTTTGAAATATAATTTATATATATAATTTATTTCTATATCGACTATCTCGAAATGGTACTGGTACTGAAATATTTCATTTCAGTACTTTAACCGATACACTTTTCAAAACATTGGTTGTGTGACTAGAACAACGCTAAGATTATTGTTGGGGTGGAGAAATAAAGGACTCGAAGCATGTTGAGAAAAGGATGGGAAAAAAAATATAATGACTAGTTTATAAATTTTATATTTAAATTATGTTTATAAATAAAATAAGATGAGATTAGTCTGAATTGGTTACATAAAATTAAAAATCTCATTTAATATTATCTCAACTTATTATTATAATTTTTTTAAATTCTCATATAAAATATAATAAATAATTTAATTTTTTCAAATTTTAATATGAAATTATATTTAAAAATTATATTATAATAATATTTTATTTATTATTATTTAAAATATTTCATTTTATCTTGTCTAATTAAACGGGCCTAAAGAAATTTTTGTGACTTATCCCACGGCCAACCTGCGCTGGTGACCTTTCACATGCTGACTCGGGAAGCACAGTACGGGGATACTGCCGTAAAATCATATTATTTTCTACCAATAAAATGCCCTGTCAGGGTGCCCCCGTCACTCTCAACCCCAGCAAGTGGAAAAAATGGCGAGGAAGGGCAAGGAGGTGGCCGGAAAGGCTCCCGCCGGAAAGAGAAAGCGCGGCGGAGACGAAGACAAGTCTGGATCCATGTGGAAGAAGAGGAATCGCGAGGTCCTCCAGTTCTTCGAGGACGTTGTTGCCGAGGCCGACGATACCGATGCTAGCGACGACAGTGACATAGATAATTGTGTGCTCCCTCTCCCTCTCTCTCTCTCTCTCTCTCTCTCTCTCTCTCTCTCTCCCTATCTGTCTGTCACTGTATCTCTATTATGTTTTCTTGTGGTACATTGTATTTGTTCTAGGGTTTCCATGGGGATTTACTGGATTTGATGAATTTTGGCGATCAATTTGTGGAAATGGACATACTTCCTCATTTTCTCCGTGTCTTTGATTTTGTTCTAGGTGGAATTTATGGGTGCTTTTGTTTTTTCTACGATGGGAACTTTTAGGGAATTGGATATTAATTTCGGAGCTTGTATTGTAAAATGGTGCTCGTTGATGGTTTTTAAATTATTTTTTGGGGTTTAGTTTAGGGTTTGTGGAGTCAGTTTTGATCTTTCGGCTCTAAGGGGTTTTCCATCAAATATTTTATTTTGTTTCAATTTTGGGGTATGTTGCATGAAATGGTGTATATGTTTGTGTTTTCAGGTTCTGTGCGTGTTTGGTGGTAAATATATAGGTGGGTGGGATTGTGCATGAGTAGGGTTTTTTTTTTTTTTTTTTTTTTTTTTTTTTCCCGCTAACTCGCGCATGCACCCTATGGGTCTTTTTGCCGCAGCTACGCCCCCCATCCCTTCTTATGGGGAGGAGGTACCAATGTAGCTAGAGCTTATTGGCAAAATAAAATCACTTAGTGGTTTTTATTGAAATGACTTTGGGTATGGTGGACAATGGATTGAGTTGTAGGTCTAACCTGCGCTTTTTGGTAGCAATGTGCTGAATTTGCACTGCATGACATTGTTTTATGTTGTATGTGTCTCAGTTTTGCTGTTTACGGGAAAGGGTAAAAATGGGAAATTTGTGCTTTTTCATTACAAGCACAGACATTTGAGATATACTTTAAGGGACTTATGCGAATTTCCTAGTTTCTGCCAAGATTTTCTTATGGCAGTCTAAACATTGTTAGATTGTTGTAGTAATGTCAGTAAATTGTGCTTCGACTATTTACACTAATATGTGCAATGTGCATGAAGGGTTCATTAAGCCATTTTTTAACAATTGTTGAAGTCAGAGGAACATATTGAAATTGTTGTGTCTACGTTTATTGCCTTCCACTATGTTGCAGAAAATTTTCATATATTCAACCTCTTGACTTTCTGACTGTTTTGTTTTTCTGTCGAACTTTGCATTCCATACTTCAATTACATGAGTTTTGGGTTTCTGGTGTGTCCAGATGTTGGTCACTTGTCTGGCCAACAGTGCTGATGGTGCAATGCAATTACCGATTATCTTAGATCTATCTTCATTATTTATCCAAAAGAAAAAATGGTTTGATCTGCCAGCATACACAATTTGATCAATGCAGCAAGTGTTATAAATTAATCTTCCTTTACCAATAATTGGTAACAGATTTTATGGAGGAAGAATTTTTTTCAGAGCCGAATATCAAGAGCGAAACAGTGAATGCCCAGGACATTCCTCTTGTGCCCAAAGAGGAGATCAATGAAGATGATTTCGATAAGATGATGGAGGAACGATATAAGACTGGTTCTGATTTCTCTACATTTGCTGGGGACGATTATGATAACAAAAGATCAATTGAAAGAAATTCTCTCATACCTTCTGCTAAGGATCCAACCATCTGGAAAGTTAAATGCATGGTATGGTACCTGGAATATTGTTTTGGTAATTGTTGAAGCCTATCCTCCCCTCTGGTTCTCCTTTACCTTGTGTCTTGCTGAAACTGGTTTTCTGTAGGTTGGACGTGAGAGGCAGTCAGCTTTTTGTCTCATGCAGAAATATGTAGACTTGAAATTATTAGGTTCCAAGCTCCAGATAATTTCTGCATTTGCTCTTGATCAGATGAAGGGTTTTATTTGTATCGAAGCTGAGAAGCAATGTGACATCAATGAGGTAATGTGTTGGATTAACTTTGATGATGTTGTGATTAACTGTACTCATAAAATTTTTCATTACTGCAGACAATTTTATTATTAGTAGACTAATATCTGGACCATGCTTTTGTGAGCTTAGGCATGCAAAGGCATTTCTAGTATATATCCTACCCGGATAATGCCAGTGCCCAAAAACGAAGTTTCTCATTTGTTCTCTGCCCGAAGTAAGTGCAATGAAGTTTCTGAGGGCATGTGGGCTCGTGTGAAGAATGGAAAGTACAGAGGAGACCTAGCACAGGTGTGGTCTCAACTTGACGTAGTTGTCCACCAGTTGCTTTTAATTTTTATTTCTTATTTTTTTTTAATTTTTTCTACCTGTAGATTGTAGCTGTGAACATTGCACGGAAAAAAGCAACAGTGAAGCTTATTCCAAGAATTGATCTACAAGCATTGGCTGCGAAATATGTAATGCAATTTATTTCTACATTGGTTCCCTTTTCTTTTTCTTGGTGATAGTTAATTTTTTTACATGTATCATTTGATATATAATACATAATTTCATTATATACAATTCTCTAAGTTGATTTCGATTTTGCTGGAAAAAATTTGCATTTTCTGTGTAATTGCTTTTCAGATTTACTATCTTTAATGAAAATATTAAAGAAGGCGCAAAAATGATAGTTTATTGCATTTTCTATTGTGGAGTTCGTATTTGCTATATTCCATCAGATTGAATCAACTATTAATTGACATATTTGTGAAAGAAAAAACTGATAGTTTCTTGATTCTCTTCATAAGTTTAAAGACAACAGGCTCTTGCTTGGTTAATCTATGGTGTCCGACCTTAACGCCTAGGGATTGGCTGAAGTGGTAAGGGCTTTGGTTTTTGGGGTAGGCTCCCTTGTCTAAGATTTGAACCCTTGGGTGCAAGTGATTTCTAGAGGCCATATTGCATTGGTAAAAGCCAATAATCTACTTAATCCTTGTGATGTGGGCACTTATAGTGAGCTTGCTATAAGTGTTTGTGATGGGAACCAAGGTGGAGCTATCCTTAAAGATCATTTGCAAGTTCCAGATGGGCCAATTACAAGATCAAGAGCGGTTTTCTTGACACCAAAGTGTCCCATTAATCCCCCACCATGTGCCTCACGCACTAATAGCTCACGCATAGAACAACTAGGTACACACAGTTTGTTTTCTTTAAACAAGTAGCCATCATGCTTGTAAAACTTACCAAATGCCGCCTTATCACATGCCATATACACATCAGAAAAATCAGTGTCATCGGCATACATGTCTTTCACATATTCAAACCCAAGCATTTTAGCGCTCACAGAAGTAAGAAGTGCATACCTCCGGGATAAAGCATCAGCAACAATATTCTCCTTACCTTGCTTGTAACGGATGACATATGGAAAGGTCTCAATGTAGGTCTAAATTCTCCATCCATAAATCTGAGTTTGGTTTTCTTGGAGTTGTTTTCCAATATTGTTGTTGGGTCTCAAAGCAAATTGATTGGGGTTCACATCAGTTTGGGGTCTAACTGGATAAAAGACATGTTGCTTTTGTAGCCATTGAAAGGAAAATAGGGTTAATTATGGGAGAAAGGAAATCGGGTTTATAATTTTAATTGTTGAGAAGTTTATGTGCTTTGTTCATTGCAGTCTGAACATTGTCTATTTTTTTTTTCTTTGGGATTAATGAACTTGGTATGTGTAACATTAATAATCTATTTAGCATATCATTCTTACAGGGTGGGGGAGTTAAGCCCAAGAAAAATTCAATTCCAGCACCAAGATTGATGAGCACAAGTGAACTTGAGTAATATGCATAATCTTTTCTTTTTTAATTTATCTTTTCGAAGTCTCAGCTTCTCTCACATATACATTTGTATTCAAACTTTGAAGGGAGTTTCGGCCTCTCATTAAATTCAAACGTGATCGTGACACTGATACAGTTTTCGAGGTTCTGGATGGATTGATGTTTAAGGGTGGATATTTGTTTAAGAAAATACCAACAGATTCTTTAAGTTGCTGGGGAGTTGAGCCATCAGAAGAGGAGCTCCTGAAGTTTAAACCTTCTGTGAATACTGAATCTGATAATTTGGAGTGGCTTTCACAGCTTTATGGTGAACAAAAGAAAAAGCGGATCATAAGAAGTGATAAAGGGGGTGGAAAAGGAGAGGGCTCTTCAGGATCTGGTGATGGGAATGGTTTTGAACTGTATGATTTTGTTTGTTTTGGGTGAGTCCTGTACAAACTCATGCAGCATTCATGATCCTGTGCATATCTCTTATATTTATCCAACTGCTTTGCATTTATTTTGTTTGCTACTTCAGGCGTAAAGATTTTGGTGTTATCGTAGGCATGGAGAAAGATGATACTTACAAGGTAGATAATTTGTTGATGTGGTTTATATCTTTATACACATTTTTTAAATTGGTCACTTACCCTGTATTTATTGTTATAGATTTTGAAAGAGGGGTTAGCAGGACCTGATGTGGTGACTATTCAGCTACCTGAGTTAAAGAGTGGGCCTTTTGATACGAAATTCACTGCTTTGGATCAGCGCATGAAGCCCATATCTGTCACTGATACTATAAAGGTTTTGGAAGGACCAATAAAGGTTTGACACTATTATAAATGGAAAGGTGTCTTATACATAGTTTGCTTGATTATAATTGGCTTTAGAGGTTTAAGATTAATATACTAGTTATTGACTTTGCAGGGTAGGCAAGGGATTGTTAGGAAAATCTACAGAGGCATAATCTTTTTCTATGATGAGAATGAGACAGAAAATGGTGGTTATCTCTGTGCTAAATCCCACTCGTGTGAGAAAATCAAGTTATTCACTGATATGTCTAATGAAAAGGTTGTGAGTATTAAAAAGCAGCCGTAGTTTCCTTTCTTACATTTACCTTTTTGTTCGTGTTTTGGAAGGGGGGGGGGGTGTTTGCCTCCTAACATTCTTTTAAATGATCTTTGTTCTCCCTCATTCAGGGTAGTGAATCCGGTCCATTGGGTTTTGAGGACTTCGCATCATCTCCTAAATCACCTCTTTCTCCTAAAATGCCATGGCAAGCTAGGGAAAATAGTCGTGAATGTATGTGTTGGTGTTCAGTTTTTTAAGTTCTGAGCTATAGATACCAACGTTTAATGTCTTGGCAATTAATAAATGTTTTCTATGCAGTCAATCGTGGGGATAAAGATGGAATGTTCTCTATTGGTCAAACCTTGAGAATCCGTGTTGGTCCTCTAAAGGGATACCTCTGCCGTGTTTTAGCTTTACGTCATTCTGATGTTACAGTCAAGCTGGATTCACAGCACAAAGTTCTTACAGGTTTGTTAACGATGGCCTGCTTTTATTCTATCTCATGAGATATGCGACTGTTATGATGTTTTTATTCTTTTTTATAAATTTGTCACTGCTATGATGTATCTCCATGTTTTGGTATTTTTTTGGTATTCCTGCAGTTAAAAGCGAGCATCTTTCTGAGGTTCGAGGAAAGAGCTGTACCATTTCTCTGAGGTACTCATTTACAACTGTAATGATGCGTTTCAGTGTGTTTGTTTTCTGTTTTGTAATAATCATTCTGACATGTGTTGTTCTAACTTTAAAAGTGAGAATCCAGAGTCCAGTTCTTTAGAGCCATTTAACCTTCTTGGAACCGAAGGCTGCTCCAGAGGTGGGAACCTATTATACTCCAAGTTTGAATATATTTTATATAGGTATTAAATGATTTTATCAACGAAAACAGAAGGTATAGCCCAAGTTTGAATATTGATGCTGGAACTGCATATTATTAGATCATTGAATTTGCACGTGGTAGAAGAATCTATATGTGTAGCGTGGAGGTTAAGTTGTTAGATTATGCATACAAATTTATCTTATGGTTTCTTTCACCTTTCATTTTCCGTTTCATAATTAAGATATATATTTTCTTTGTATCTTAATTTTGTTCTTCAAGTTAACTTTTTATTTTATTTGTAAAAATTATTATTCAAATTGTTACCTTTTGTTTATGGAGATTGCCTTCATGTTAATTAGACATTTTTTTTTTTTTTTTGGAAGATTGGATGCAGGGAGCAGGAACATCAGCAGGGAGTGATGGGTGGAATTCTGGAGGGCTGTCTGCTGAAAGGTACAATTGTGGTGATATCAATGATACTCATTCACTTTCTATCCCTTAAAAATTTTGAAATAGAGGAAGTATATATTGGGGATGGGCTGATGGCTACCAGATCTCATAGAACAATGCTGTTGTGAATTATCTGTAAATTTTAAGTGCTTGTCTTTCTGTCCCATTAATTTGAATGCGTCCATTTATATGTTTTGTAATGATTTAATATGTATATCCATTGTCTAGAATCAGAGCTCCAAAGAAAGTTGGAGCTATCCCTGTCGTAGATGGGATAGGTCATATCTTAACATTTCTTGAAAATTTCTTGTTTCAGATACTACCAAGTGCTAGATGTTGGATGGAAACTGTCTGATTTCACTTTGATCTAAAATATTTCTGGACTTGCTTGTAGTTGGATCTTTACCATTCTTTATTTGCTTTTGGCTGTATTATATAATAAAGGAAGTTAAATTTTGAGCAGATTATTTAAAGTAATTGCTGATTTTTACTTCTGGACCATATCATATTGTTATTACTGCTTAAGTCACTCTCTTAATTACATCAGTACCTGTTGGAAATAAAAATGCTCGAATTGATGGGCACACCCTAGAAATAACAAGAGGAAGACTGAAAAATATGACTGCAACTGGGTTTCATATATTCTTGTGGGTTGTTCTACATATAGGTTTAATATAAATTTTGTAGCAAACAATCTAAAGTCTGATTACTTTTTATATTAGCGGTACTGTTGCTTCTACCTTTTCTTTTTACTATGAAAGTATATTTCAACCCTGGCTTTGCCATACTCTGACACTGGTAATCACTTTCTTCCAGGAGCTCTTGGCCTAGTTTCCCTGCCTCTGGGTCAGCGGTTGGTTTTGAACTTGCTCTAAATATTTCAGCTCATTTGTGTGTGCGCGCGCGCGCGCACGCGTGCGTGTGCCTATATGAGTATTATGCAGGAATATCTAATTCTCCATTCATCTGTGACCATTTCTTATTTAATGGATTTACTGATGGTTTCAGCTTCAGCTGGAGTCCAGTTCTGCGAATCCTTTAGAGGGTAATGATGCCGAAAAAGGTATTTATTCATACACCATGTATATCAGCAATGAATTTTATGTTAAGCTAATCAATTGTGTGAATCCTTGTTATAATGTGTAGGTGTGGAAAATGCTGCTTGGGAGAGCAAAGTGATTCCTAATCAAAGTTCATCCTGGGGTGTTGTGGCAACTCATGAAAAGTCATCTTGGGGTGCTTCAGCATCTAATGGAGATGCATCCTTGGATACTGCAGTTATTAATGAAAAATCATCCTGGGGTGCTTCCACAGCTAATGAAAATTCATCGTGGGGTGCTGCAGCTGCTAATGAAAAATCATCCTGGGGTGCTTCCACAGCTACTGAAAAATCTTCTTGGGGTACTGCGGCTTCCAATGATAGGGCTGTTGATCAAATTGCAGGCTGGGTAGAGGGCAAAGATGCTTGGAACAAAACTATTTCAAAAACTGGATTTGGGGGCAGTTCATCTAACAGCTGGGATAAATCAGTAGCACCTGACAGAGATCTGCCAGGCTCTCCAAAAGTTTCTGGAGACAATTGGGGCAAAGGAAACCCCAAAATTGGAACTCTGGCTGATTCTTCAAATGATGCTGGTGTCACCTGGGAGAAAAAAACTGTATCTGATAATCAGGGTGGTGAGAGAACATCAGGGGAACCCTGGAATAAAGGTAAGAGTATTGCTGCAAATCTGACCAGCAATTGGGGTAATTCAACTGCTGGAAAGACTCAACTGGATTCTTGGGGCAAAGGTAAAGATGCAGCTGAAGCTGGATTGTGGGAAAGGGAAAAGAACGGAAACTCTGCTGTTGATTGGGATGGCAGGAAAAATATGGGTTCTGGCTGGGATCAACAGAAATCATGGGACCAAGGCAAAGATGCAGTTGTTGGTGAGCGAGCTCCTTGGGGAAAACCTGTGGACGGTGAAGTTAAAGGCACCGCTTCTGGATTTCAAGAAGATTCTTGGGGCAAGGCTGTTAAAAACTGGAGCACTAAGGATGGATCAAGTGGAAGCAAGACTGACTGGAAAATCTCGACGCCTGTGGCTGAGAATCAGGCTGGGGATTGGGGTAATGCTGGTGGGAATCAGACCCAAGCTGGAGGTTCTTGGAATAAACCAGCCGGAGGGTCAACGTGGAGTAAACACGCTGATGCAACTTTGGAAGATGAATCTAAAGGCAAGAGGGATCAAGATGACTGTTGGAATAGATCCAAAAGTTCTGGTGGGGATCAAGGTTCTTCTTGGAATAAACAAGATGGAGGTTCCTGGGGTAAACCAGCTGGGGGGTCGACATGGAGTAAACAAGCTGCTGCAAGTTTGGAAGATGAATCTAAAGGCAAGAGGGATCAAGATGACTGTTGGAATAGATCCAAAAATTCCAGTGGGGATCAAGGTTCTGGTGGTTGGAACAAAGGGTGGGTGGAAAATAAAGAGGATACAAACGGGCAAGATAGCTGGGCAAGACCAAAAGCATTCGATAAGGATAGTGGGTTTGGTGGGAGAAGGGGGAGAGGAGGTGGCCGGGGAGGTAGAGATCAATTTGGCAGGGGAAGATCATTCAGTCAGCGACTTTCTGGTTGGAACGGAGCTCAAGAAAACACAAGTACAAATGATGGGACATCCTCAGGGAATTCGTCTGGGTGGACCAATGACCAAGCATGGGGCAGTGGGGATACTCGCCAAATGTATGGAGGTAAGTCCTCTGGCTGGAATAATATTACTACTGGAAACAATGAAGAGGATGACCATAAAGATCAATGGGGTGATTGGAACAAGGGGAAAACATCATCTGATGGTTCGGCACGTGGATGGAATCAAAGTTCTGGTTGGAAAAGTGGATCAAATGATGGAAAAAATGATGATTCTAATTGGGGCAGAAGTAGTTGGAGCTCCGGATCAAGTGATGCCACTAGAAATCAGGATTCAAGCTGGGGTAGAAAAAGTGATGGGAATGAAGATGGGAACCAAGATTCTAACTGGGGCAAAAGAAGTAACTGGAACTCTGAATCTGGTGATGCAAACAAGGACTCAGGCTGGGGCAAGAAAAGCAGTTGGGCAAGTGGCAATCAGTCAATAGCTGGTGGAAGTGGAGACCAAACGGAGTTTCAGTGAAAGGGCAAGTGATGGGAATTACAGAGGAGGTTTTGGAGGTAGAGGCAGTTCAGACAGGGGAGGCTCTAGAGGTAGAGGGGGTTTTGGAGACAGGGGGGGTTTTGGTGGCAGAGGCAGAGAACGGGGGGGTTTCGGAGGTAGAGGTAGATCAGACAGAGGAGGTTTTGGTGGTAGATCAGACCGAGGAGGATTTGGAGGCAGAGGCCGTGGAAGGTGGGATCAAAGTGGTGGTTGGAATAACAGAAATGACAGTAGTGAGGATAAGCCCCGTGACTGGAACCAAGAGGCAGGCGAGGGATGGAAGAAAAATGACGGTGTAGAAACTTGGAATGGAGCTGGTGATAAGAATAAGTCGCAGAGTTGGAATGCAGGAAGCTGTGGAACTAGCAATCAAACCAGTGGGTGGAATGGCAAGGGTTGGAACCAGCCAACAGAAGCTAAAGATGCTGCTGGTAGTGGCTGGAACAAAGGATCTGGTTCAAGTAATGAAGCTGGTGGAAGCAAGGGAAACAATGGAGGATCAACAGAAGCCTCTGGCTCCCACCAGTGGTCAAGCTGGGACAAATCGACCATAGGCACTGAGATCAAAGAAACTAATCAGCAAGGGGAAGGAGGGTGGTAAAAACGCACTAAAGCATTAGCTTGACCTATGTTGAGAATTCCTTTGCCTGTAGATATCGGTACTACTTTCTGGTGTACACGGAAAGGGTCTAAGTGGACTGTATGGAACCCGATATTATACTTAAAATAACTGTATGGCTTTACATTTTGAACCATGTAGCTGGTGTAGGCAGTTTTTGGACTGGCATCATGCACAGCAAGAGATGTTCATGTTTTTCATGGTATTGGATGCTTGAATCGCAGCATTACTAATTTTGTGTGATGTTATTGACCGGCCTTTGTTTTGGTTCAAAATGAGGCCGTTACGCGTTTTTTTATTAATGCATGGGGATTATCGCCCCTTTTTGCAGTCATTTTTGTGGCTGCTCGTTCATCATTTGGTGTCTTGGCCTTTTGATTGGATGAAAATCTTTTAGAATGTTCAAATTTTAATATTTATGAAAGGATACATAGACGATGACTTCCGTCTTATAATTTTTTTTCTTATAGTTCTTTGCATGAATTTCTCAAGTGCTATTAAATGCACAGTAAATATTATAAAAGACCCATTTTATAACTCTATATCTCTCACTTGAAGTTATAAAAATTAGGATCTAAATTTATTTATTTATTTATGCCTTCAGGTAGTCAAAATCTGGATTTAGTTGGCATTAATTTTGAACTTCGTCCCTGTACAGACTTCATATTCAACCAGCCTCACCGAGTTGGCGGTTATAGAATCATATCTTCATGAGTGCTTGATCTTTTACCTTCAACGAAACAATTTCAACATGTTTGATCGGATTTTTAAATTTTAACAATTTCATTAATCTTTTTTTAACCCCCCATGTTTTGTATTGTTGATGCCAATCTTCTTGTGATTCATTTCTTTGTTTTAGTAGAGGCGCATGTCATGGGATTCTTTCTTTTGTATTTCTTTAAACCTCCAGCTTCCCCTTGGGTAAGAGAAGTTTGAATCTCCTTTTTCCTCCATTGTAGGTTCTAGGGAAAACTATAAGAGAGCTTAATTGATATCCATGCCATATAATCAGACGGTGACGATGGTGACTAAGAAGAGGACATAAATAGCATTTTTTCCCCCAAATTCTGATATGATAACTTGATAAGTATTGATATAAGATGGATTAAATTTTGGTTTTATCCATATAAATATTTTTAAAATATTAAGCTAACATAGAAAAGAAGATAGTAGATTTAATTTTGGTCTTGCGTGGAGAGTTATCAAATGAATTAAACAGATCACAAGAAAAGCCAGAGAAAATACACCTTAAATGTTGTACATCAATGGTCGGACTTCAAGGCAAGAACATAATGGGGCTCATGAGTCACAAGTGATTCTTTAATGCAACAACTTGGGTTTATTTTTTTTATTTTTTTATTTTTTGGAGCTGCTTGTGTAGGTTTACTTCTAAAGGAAAATATTGTCTAGCGTCTACTAGGATTGATTCTCTGCAATATATTGGCCATATGTATAACGACAGATTCAACAAATTCACCACCAAAAGAGCCCCTGCTTCTTCTTTTTTTTTTTTTTTTTTTTTTTCTAATCAAGCTTGATCCTATTTAGAGAACTGAATAAGAGTTTTACTCAAACTAGAGACTTTAAACAGGAAAGCATAGGTAAAAATTAAATACAGAACATTACAAAATAGGTGGGACTTTTCTACCATGGAAATCTAGAAGACATTGGGATAGTTTTATGAGGGGTATACTGCCGACAACTTGTTTGTAGTGGCCCATTGCATCGTATTATGCGCCCATCGATTTTGGTGACGATGAATTTTGATAGGAGACCAGTTCTGGAAAGACTGCAACAAGTGGCTTATATAATTAAGCACATTGAAAATAGACCAATTCGGTTAGGAGGATGGAATCAGGAGGGCATCTGTGATTATTTGAATGTCGCCTTCAATGGTAATGTTGGGAATCTTCCTGAGGGCAGCTTCTTCAATTGCAAGTTTTGCTACCATAGCTTCACCAAAAGGGCCACTGCTTACAACCACATATGACATATTTAATATTAGTGTCAGTCTTTCTAAGATTACCTTTTTTCACTTTTAAGGTGAATGGTCATTTAATTAGGATGCACCTTAATTTCTACAACAGAAATTAAATGATGTGGCCCGCATTGTACTGTTCAAATGTATCACTCATCATTTTAAAATTTTTTTTAATTTATTTTATTTAATAATTAAGAAAGTAATTTTTAATATATTGATATTTTTTTATATTTTTAAAAAATATTTTAAAATGATAAAAAAAATATGAATAAAAAAATAATAGAATAATTTTAGACTAACAGTACACTAAGCGGTAAGTGTAGGCGGCACTCTTTTTACAAATATGGATGGATAATGGAAGGACAAAAAGTGGGAGAGAGGTCATAATCTAGGAGGTTGGAAATTGTTTTCTATTATATTATTGTGGAAATAGATATCAAATTCATTTCAACTTATCAAATCTAATCTTTATAAATATTTTAAATTTTAACATAAAATATAATAAATAATTTATCATTTTCAAATCTTAAAATAATAATAATATTAAAAAATAATATTTTATTTAATTTTTAACTTTTATTTTAACTCAGAGCTAACTTTTAATCATGAATCCCTTATTATTGGACGGTTTGGCAATTTTCTCCGCCATGGAGACAGGCGATGTTAAATCCACTATTAGTACTATGAAACCACCAACAAAAGAAAAAAAAAAGTGGTTGATTAGAGAACAAAGAGGGCAGCTTTATTTGAAGTTGACGTGGCGTCCGAAATGCCACCTCATCCACTCATATCCCATCCAGCAGATTCCTTCTTTCTTCTTATATGCATAGGGTCTACCTTTGTCGACTGGCAAACTTCAATATATTTATATATATATATATATTATACACGTACTAGTAGAATGAAAACGTCCAAGGTAAGTTTGGCTAGTGGAGGTAAAATATAAATGTAAAATTTTTTTTTGAAAAAAAATAATAGTATAAAAGAAAAGTAAAGATCAAGTACTTTTTTATACAAATATTCTTACATGATATAAATTTAATACTTGTATATGATCAATAAAAAAGTAAAGAATATAAATATAAAAAATTTAAAATATAGTAAATTAATACAAATTATGAACAATGTGAGATTTATTTCTCTTATTTACCAAACAATTTCAATTATTCAAAGTTAATATATTTTTAAGAGATCACAATTGTACACCACATTACGGACATAAAAAATGCGATTAATTCTTTAATAAGTTTTTTATTCAAATTAATTCTTTAATTAGTGGAAGTGTTTGCTTAATTATGAGATAACTTGTTTTAAATTTATCGGATTTTTTGTTGAATTTATTTTATGATTTTTAAGTTGTAAAATTTATTTTGATATGTTTTCTTAGTATTAATTATTGTTTTGCATTTAAATTGCTCTTTACTTTAAATTAGTTTAATGTTTGACTTTAATTATTTTATTTATTAATATTGAGTTGTAGTGTTTTTATTTGACTCTTATTTATTTTTTTATTGTGCATTTTTCTTTTGTTGAACTCTTCTATTTTTGGACTGGACCTGTTTGAGTGTATTTTAATTTTCTTTTGGGCCAAGCCCAACTCGTGAGCCTTCAACCTAGCGCACTAAATCTTCCCAAACAGCGTCGTTTGGTCCAGCCCTAGGGCTTCTTCTCCTTCTTTCTCTGCGCACCATTGTTCCCCTTCTTCAATTCGTGCACTGCTGCTTCTCTTCTTCTCCTTCTTCATTTTATTTCGGTTCTTTCCTCTATTTTTCATTGGGTTGTCGTCTACTGCTTTCCTCCTTCCTTTCCATTTTATTTTCGATTCCTCCCCTCTACAAGTTAGCGATGGTTGCTGGGAGTTCAAACTCGGTTCTTCCCCGCACTCCCACATCAAGGACTTCATGCCATGCACGGCAACCTCCACCCAGCCGCGAAGCCATGATGGAACCACCGTGAGTCTCCATCCCACAGCCACCTCAATGCACGGCCTCAACTCTATTTTCTAATTTAAAAACAGAGCAAAAGTTTTACTTTTGCACCATGGATCTTCATCGAGTCAGCCCACGTCGATTTCCTTAGCCATCCAAAATTGAAAAGCACCTAGCACCACTCGGATCTGAAGTAAACAACCAATGCAAAGCTGACGCCATGGACAACCTCCCGTCCAAGGTCTGGTCTCTCCCGCTGCCTAGCCACCACACGTAACCTCTTCGCTCTACGGACCCAACGTTTCGCCGTCGCGTGCACCACTCTTGGGCGTTGTTGTGTTTTATACAGACTGTAAACATAGTAGTATAAAAACTAAACATACAGTATACACGAACACAAAAATGGAATATTGAGAAATCACTGTTCATTCATGTAGTAATGAGATAGACACTTATTATTAGAGAGAGAGAGAGAGAGAGAGAGAGAGAGAGATTAAAAAAAAAAAGGAAAAATTTGTCTACAACGTATTTTTTTTTAAATTCAAAACTAACAGTACAGTAGACCTTAAAATTAAAAGATTAAAAAAAAAAAAGCATTTTAGTTCAATAAATTTTACAGTATTTTATCGATCGATTTTTTTATGCTATTTATATGAATAATAATATGAATGGGAGCAAGAAGTCAAATTGATGGAGAAATTTTCTTTCTTTTAATTTCTTCGATCTGACTTATCTAATTACGAAATTAACCTATATATATATTCACATATGATATTTTGCGCCCTTAAAACTTTTATAATTATAATAGGAGATGGCGATTGGTGGTAGTGTACGAAATTAAAATAATAATTAAAAGGGACAAAAGGATTGAAGTAGTTGAGGATAACGTGGGTGGTGGTGCTGCTGCTGCGCTCCCGAATATCATTCCAAAGAAGTCACTACCGCCACCGGACCCCCTATTATCGTCACTGTATGTGGTGCCACCAGTATTGAATCCTGGAGATGATGTCGACGGTGTGTCGCTGCCCTCCCTGCAGTATTATTGGATCATCATCATGTACAAGACAATTAATAATTAACATTAGATAGCATTTTTAACATTGTAGGGACGCATCATATATTATATATTAATATATATGGAATCTTTGATATTCAAACCACACATCACAATCGTAAACTTAAATATTGGAAAAATGAGTGATCGATCACAAACAAGTTATAACAATCAGTACTGCATGAATAGATCGATCATATGGGTGGCCGTCAATAAATAATTTTATAATATGAAGCTGCTGATCAAATCATGAGTGAAGATAAACTTACATTAATACTAGGCATTCAATTATTAGTATCAATCAAAACATGTACGATCGAGCCCTTTGTCATGCCGACTAGATCATATATACATTAATACATATAATATACCTATGCATGCATGCATGTATGTAAAGATATATATATCCTTTTTTGTCAAAGAGACTTGATACTTGATGATGAAGTAGTTCTAGCACACGACATGATGAATACGAGACCAATTAGTTACCTAGCTATCTAGTGGCTAAAGATCAGATTATCAAGCTGGGAAAAGGATAGGATACAACAATTACAAAAAGTCACGGGAAAAGACCCCATTTTCATTACTAGTAGTAGTGATATGATACATAATCTACTTGGTTGTCCGTGACTTATTTTATATCAAATCAGAGAAGTGGGCTCCAAAAGTCCTAATAATTAATCCTACAACATTTGCGATCTACTTTACACAGAATAATTCATTTTTAAGTCACCGCTCCCATCCGGATACATGAGGGCATGAGCTAGAATGGGGCGAGTGAACTCTTGCTCACCACAAATAATCTCCCACTTCACCTTATTTCTAAAAGTAACATTAAATTATACAAATCTCGTATCTATGCTTGTCCATACAAATTTTTATGTAACCGGTACAGTTTTTTGTTATAATATCGAAATCCGTAGCAGTTTTGGCTGTAATTCTGGGTAGCGATTCAAACGAAATTATATACTCTAATAATATAAGAAAGAGTTGGGTGTACTTGTGCCATGCATGCAGCCGGCAAAGATAAAAAGGAGAGTCGGAAAAAAATGAACCAGCTAGAAGGATGTATAGTCAAGTCCCTCGTGGAAAATGGCCTTTTTCACTTTTCACTTTCCGCCCTCTTTTTTAAGTGCATTCAATTCATGTTTAGCGAAAGAGTTTACCCATGTTGTCGGTGCAAAGCGAAGGAAACAAAAATAGCTCAAAATAGTGCAAGTTGACATTAAAATAGCTAGTAGCCACCCCCAAATTGCGATGGTTGCTTCAAAGCCCAAAATCCCCTCAACGAGACTGGTACCTCAGTTTTTATTTTTTTATTTTTATTTTGAGATATAAGAGAAACAGAGCAAAAGTTAAACACAGAGAGGCAGACTGAGAGTGTCATAGAGAGGAGTAGTGGGTCCGGATAGAGTATAATAGTACCTGGGCCCACCAAAGACACCAGCGTTCATGGTGAGCTGATCAATTAGCCCAGCGGCCTTCGGCTCCACACTTGAGGCCTTGGCGTATTGGAAGCTTGCTCCCGCCCCCGACGGCACAAAGAATGCTCCATTTACCATTATGTCCCCCTCCGTCCTCCAGTTCCAGTCCGTCCACTCCCTCTCGTCCGTCTCCACCCGCTTTGTCACCTGTCAACCATATTTTATTTACATCTGAATTTCAACACATACCCCCGTCATAAACGGTAAACCCCATCTAATTAAACCTGCTTCAAATCACAATCGGTAGCGAGTAAAACAGACGCGCCGCCGCTTAAAGTGGGATAATGTGTTACACATTTCAGATACAGAGAGACAGATAGGCGTAAAAAAGATCACTAAAGTGGGGTCTTCGCAAACATAATTAAGCAATCATAAGCAAACAAAGATATGAAAAAGAGTACCGCATACAACTAAAATAAAAGTTACCTCCTTTGCATTTGGGTCCCCCGGTGCTGTGTAACGATTACCCTGACTATTAATGGTCGGGTTCGCGCTACCGCCGATGGCGTACATCTCCCACTGCGTGAAATCGTTGTTAACCACGTGTATATACCCGCGTCTGCACCGTGGCATGCGCTGCACCAGTGCCTCACCGAAGTGATTGAACGCTATCGTTACCTGCATGCCCGAGTCCAAGGCGTAACGATCGTTGTGACCCAGCAGCATCACCTCGTCGTGATGCGAGAAGTAACTGTTGGATATGGTGATCCCCGTGGACCCCATTATGGCGTCGATCAATCCGTCCGTGCAGTAAGACAAGGAGCAGTGGTCTATCCATATCTGTCGCGCACTGAAGATGGAGATTCCGTCGCCGTCCGATCTTCCCCTCCATCCGGCTTGCGTCGGTGACGACCGTATCCTGGCGTTCCCCGACGGCTTGCAGTGGTGGATGTGGACGTTGTGGATGATGACGTTGGACACGTACTGCAGTGTGATGCACCCGTTGCCCACAATGTGGACGTTCACGCCTCGACCGTCGATGGTCTTGTAGCTGTTGACGATCAGCTCGTGCTTCAGTTTTATGCCCATGTCCGCCGCGAATATAATCCTGTCGACGTATTAGCTTGTCTTTCATGAGCTGCATGGTGAAATATGTTTGAACTACATTTTAATTTAACTTTACCAGAGGGGTTCTTCTTGGATCACGGCGTGGCGGAGGGTACCCGGGACCGGATTTGCTGGGTCGCTGTCGGAAGAGTCAGTTACGACGTAGAACTGACCACCTTTGCCACCGAGGGCGTTGTGACCGAACCCGATGGCGCAGTCGGCGAGCCTTTGGCGGTTGTTCTGCCAGTCAGCGTCGCAGCGCCAGCAATCGTCGATGGGATTTCCGGTGAGGCATGGGAAATTTTGGTCCTTTTCTTGGAGAGAGAGCATTTGTCTCTGCGAGAGAGAGGCATTGACGCGCCTGCAAAGCAAAGAGGAAGGGTGAGATGGTTGGAAAGGAGTACTCTGTCTGCTTCTCGAGAAATGCAGGGGAAAGTGAAGAAAATGAGGGAACCTCCGATGGGGGCTCTGTTTGTTCTGAATAAAATGGATGAAAATAAAAGTAAAAACAAATTCTCTAACGATTGAAGATGAGATTTTTTTTTTTGTTGTTTTTGTTTTTGGGTTCAACAATTGGGAAATCCTAAACGGGGAATGTTTGAGGCTAAAATCTTGGAAAGTGAGGCCATCTCCGGAATGTAAACACAGGGTTGGGGTGAGTTTACCTTTGGACTTCTTGGACAACAGCTTCAGGATCGGGGTGTTGGTGAGGGAGCGTCAGATTGAGTGTCGCGTTGGCGACGAAGGACAGAGAGGAGGAGAGAAAACATATCAAGAGAATGCAGGTGGTAAGAAGCAGCATCCTTGAACGAGGAATAATAATTTACAATTTAGGGATATATACCGTGGGATTTTTATTTTTATCTTAGCTTATGTAGCTTAAGACTCTTTGAGCCTCTTGAATGCATTATGCACAGCAGCAACCAATTACAAACTCAGGAAGCTGAAAATTTTACAAAATGTGATGTATTTATATAATAAGCAAGAATATAATAATGATTGATTTCTTAATAATGCAAAATGCGGATACTTTTCTCCTCTGCTCAGGGTCTTGAATGGGGTTCAGTTTATTTGAAGGGGAAGGAAAGAAGATACATGAGATTTGGCCGTGATTATGGAGGTGATGGAAGTTGAGGAAGGAGGAATTGTTTCCCGGTATCCCAAATTCTCTCCCCTTCAGATGGAAGTTTGGAAGGACACTCTCTCAGTCACTCACATTCTTACCTTGTTGGATAATCATTCTAGGTGGAGTGGAACCATATATTTATCATTAACCGAAAAGTCAGGCATAGTACTTTTCCTAAAACGGCTACAGCCCCTTCTCTTTCTTTCTTCACTTCACCTGAACAAAACAATATCTTTTTTGCCTTTGCCTACGAGTGAGATTCTTTGCCTCAACGATGCGCGCGTTCTTCTTCCGACAATCTCTGCGCGTGTGAACACAAATACCCTTTTTAATTTGTAAAATGTTACTTTTGCTCATTTTTTTTTTATTTTTTAAAACTTAAAAAAAATGTTAGTATTATTAATGAATTTATGTATTTTTTAAAATATTACAAAAAAAAAGAAGAAAATGAATTAGCCTCACGACCAGTCGTAAAAGCTGGAGGACAAAATAGCATTCTACTTTTAATTTGTGTATTTATGACTTGGTGAGAAATAGATTTGAGAGTTTATTATAAAAATAAATTTATAAATTGATATAATTTCATAGAATATGTTAAATTTAATTTATAATAAAATTAATTTTATAATCTAACGAACCATATCAAATTATGCCAATTTGTAAGTTTGATTTTATAAAATCTATTTGTAGTTAAAGTATTTCTTCTATATTATTTGTTGGTGTTGAGTACTTGCGACTACCGCAATATTGAGTTAGGCGTATCTGTTTGAATTACTTAGTGAAACAATAAGGTCTAGTTCGGATGGCGAAACTGTTTTATTTTATATCATTTTATTATTATAATTTTTTCAAATTTTTATATAAAATATAATAAACAATTCAACTTTTTTAAATTTCAAAATAATAATAATATTAAATATAATATTTTAACAATATTTTATTCAACTTTCATCTAAAATCATAAAATTATCTAAATAGCACCTAATAATTTATATGCATCCATAAACATTGACATGAATGGATGAAAAGAGTTGGGAACAGAATGCTTGACCGCCCTAATCAAAACTAGAAGTCTAGAAGAGAGTTTCAACAATTGCAGAATAATCAGAGTGGGAGAATGATAGCTAAGAAACAGTAGGAAATGAAAAGATCAGAGTGTGATGATGATGATGATAATACAAGAGTTGAACAGAGTTTGTGAATTTAATATTTTTAAGTTCTAATATTCCATATTGAAATAATAAAACAAAGAAGGTTGGTTAAAATGGACAAAAGGTCGCCATGCTGCGCGCATGATAACTAATGGACTCAAAATTGTTTTCACTCCCGGCCACTTAATTAATTCCCATGCACCCACATTAATCAACTTGTCACTTCATGTCTTCGATGACCCTTCATGATATAGAATGCGTTGGTTGGCTTCTGCGTTTGGTGCCTAAAGCTTCATTTGCTCTTTTGTAGATTTCTTTCTTAACAAGTGAACTTCCATGATTGCAAGATCCATGCATGCTGATCATGCAGCCTGCAAAAATAGTAAATTAAAGGCTCTAATCTAGTGGATAACAATTCAGGAAATCGATCTATATATTGGAATTATTATATAAAATGTAAGAATTTATAAGATTACAATTGAAGCCTACTGCAAGGAATTTATTTTTTCTTATTTTTTTCAAATAGATCAATGGAATACTACAAGAAAAAGAGGACTTTTGCGATCAATTAATAGTAACAAAAATAGTATTAACAACTAAAATGAGATTTCATTTTTCTTCTATTTTCTAAATACACAATAAATTAATTCGGGTTATTAATTGCATAAAATGGGATATTAACCCGAATGGGATTTCATTTTTCTTAAGAATCCAAAGAGTGTTAGCAACTAAAATGGGATTTCATTTTTCTTCATTTTTCTAAATACACAATAAATTAATTCGGGTTAACCCAAATCTCATTTGGAGAAATTCGATAATCAAACTTAAGAACCCAAAAATGTCTTAATCGAGAAAAATCCAACACATGAACATCATGACGATAAGATTCTTGAACACTTTTCAAGAAAATCGGCCGTGAGAGAAGAAAGAAATATGTGCATGCATGAATAAAACGATTCCTTTATTTTTATTGAAATTAAGAATAATAATAAATAAATAAATAAAAACTTCGAGTTTGGGCTTTTAACCTTCCAAATATTTATCCTAGCCTAATTAATTAATTACTACCACCGACTTGGTTACGGTCTGTGGGAGATAAAACGCGAAGAACAGGTAATTAATTAGTTAAAGCTTGATACTGATCATCACTAAAAGAACTATATGATCATAAAGGGGCACTGATTTTAATGGGGGATTCAAACTCCTAACTTCGTTTTTCAAAGTAGAATTGCTTTCCGTGAATGGATTGGATCGATATAAATGTTCTGGAAACATAGCAGAAATGCAGATGTTTTTCGAACAATTACTGCCTAGCTAGCTAGTAACGTTCAAAAACTAACCAATTAAAGGTGATTTTTTCTTGTCTGCTTCTGGTCCCTTAGTGGCGCCAAACGTGTAATCTAAGGGCCGGTCTTTGGTCCCATCATGTGTAATGTTTTAAGAGCAGCATGCACCGGCATTAATTATAATGATTTGTTCAAATCTCATTGTCTGTGACTCTGTATACACCCAGATCATATAATTTTGGTTCGTCTGTATCTGAAGATCAAGCTGGAGAGAGCTGTGTATGCAATTTGCCCTTGAGCATTCACATTGGCTTAGCTGATCAAGAAAGAGATTCTTCTCTTACTTTTGTTACAAAGTAGTACTGCCGTTGCATGTGCTGGTTTGGAAATCTTGGATTCAAACTACCATAATTTGTAGCCGTCTCTTGTCCTTGCAACCTGGCCCACACCTTTTACATGATGCACTGCATGACTTGAGTGTCAATGGCTTTGTTTTCACCGTCGACGTTGCAATAAGATACTTTGACGAACTCGTCGTGAACCTAATTGATTCAGCAATTAAATGCCTTCACATTATTCAAGTTGTCATGATCAAAGAAACTTGTCATCTAATTAATCCCAGTGGCCAAGTGGCCAAGCGGCGTAGCTAGTGCTAGCTAGTATACGTACTTCCATATTCAGATTGAAAAATCTATTCTTTTTTGGTGGGTTTTGTGTCCCGACATTCGATCGAGAAGATATATAATTAATTAAAAGGTTAATGTTTCCTTAAATCATGTAACTCGTGAGTTTGGAATCCCCGGATATTCCAATAATTAGTGCTTTTCCAAATTATTCTGTTTATCAAATCCAATTTTTCTGTCATAACAAACTAACCGGCCCATATTAGAGATCCGGCCGATAAGGATGCCCTAAGAATGGGTGGCCGGAGGTGCCAACAACCGGCCTATATATAGCTAGACACCTTTGGCATGCAATGTAATTTGGCCAACTTTACTCAGATACGATTCCTTCATACATAGTTCGATATTTGTCCGAGTTGTAGCTAGCTAGGGAGAACTAATTCGAAGAGAAAGTGGAGTACTCCAGGGGCAAGACCTAGAATATTTCCCAGGTCTTAATTACTTGGAAATTCTTTATATCGTGGTTCCTCTGATATATGCATGCTCGGTAGACCGGACCGAAAGCTAGCTAGAGATTTAGACTATGTACTTTAGGTCCACCTAGCTAGCAAAGGTCTACGACACTTTTTCCGATCAACATTTCATGCTAATTTGATCATGTACGTAATAGTATCCGATAAGGTGAATAATTCGAATGCTTTTATCAACTTCTTTAATATACTTAAATATTTTTAAAAAATAAAAAATATATCAATACATTTAAAATTACTTCTTTAATTACTAAATAAATAAAAAATTAACCAACGGTCTATTAGAGCGGTCAAACATAAGCGGCATGGAAGCTTTCCCTTCTTTATATATATCGTGGTTCCCCTGATATATGCACGCTCGGTTGATCGG